>JAKTTQ010000238.1:0-106226 GCA_030581555.1 [Candida] argentea
TTGCGTAAAAAACAGTGGCTTTTCTCGATAGAGTACAATGACGCAGGAGTAGACGCCTGTGTTAAGTGTTGTTTCCATGACTATATGGCATCGACTGCCCTCAACAAGACAACTCACCAGTTGTGCTCTGATTATAAGATCATCTCTCTCTGGGTGGTGATTAATCCCTTCGAAAGCCGTATGAATTAAAAATTCTCTTGAGACTTGAAGCATCCACGTCCAACTTGAGCACTGGCACATTTCTTTATCTTGATACACACATTTGAATCTACACTAAACTGAAATTAGGTGATTACATGACCCAAAGACCAATTACGAAGCACAAGGCTGCGGCAAATGGAGCAATCTCCGTGCGCGTGGATCCATTTGCGATCTCTTCGGCGGTTGGGGTGTTTGGTGGTACCGTAGCGGATGTTTTGGGCGTTTCGGCTTCGACCTTCGACGCAGAGGCGCGAGCCGGGGCACATACCTGGGTGCATTCAACTTGGGAAGAGACTGCGAGCTCGGTCTGACTAATTTCCGAAGTGATGCTTGCGGACGAGTGGTCGGTCTTGGCCTCGATTTCACCTTCCTTGAGAACGTCGATCTTGGCGTCGACTTTCTCGCTCTGAAGTTGTACATCCAGCTTCGGCTTTGCTACGTCTGCCGGGGCTTGAGAGATTGCTTTCTCGTTCTGAGATTGTACATCCAGCTTCGGCTTTGCTACGTCTGGCGGGGCTTGAGAGATTGCTTTCTCGTCCTGAGATTGTACATCCAGCTTCGGCTTTGCTACGTCTGCCGGGGCTTGAGAGGTTGTTTTCTCGTTCTGAAGTTGTACATCCAGCTTCGGCTTTGCTACGTCTGCCGGGGCTTGAGAGGTTGCTTTCTCGATTTCGGCTTTCACCGATTTTGAGAACGATAATACCTCCTCGTTTGGGACCCCTGCTTTTGTGCAAGCTGCAATTCCCTTTACTTCAACATCCTTCGCGAATTGTGGACAATCATTGAGAACGCATTTCATCCAAACGTCATTGAAAGTGTGGAAAATACAAAGGCACCCAGTGTCCCATACAGGGCATGGGGTCATTTCAGTAGACTTGTGCTTTGTGAGACAATTCTGGACACAGGTGTCAGACTCCTTGAAAAATCTGTCGCTCAAGCCGTTGAGCTCGTACAGTCTGGACACAGGGGGGAAGTGCAGCCACGGGCCCGCATTCGTGAGGGAGATGGTAGCAGCCAAAGCCATAAGAATAGAGACGGATAACATTTAAGCGAGTGTGTAGCGTGAAGAGGAGTTAGTGGTGCGGAACATTTTGAATTCTCTGTGGGCCCCTCATCCTCTTTATACCCGACCAGGGCAGTTTTGAGTTTGCTTCTATGTCACAGAATAGGCAACCACTTTGGCCTCTCTTACGATGTACGGCCTCTTAATCGAGCCCTTGTCCGATGTCGGATGTTTACACGGGTGTGAGTCCCTAAAGAGCTTTGAATGTGTTTTTGTCAAACTTAAACTTCGGAGCTAGAGGTTCCAATTTGGCTGCAAAAGTTTATTTCGGATGGGGCGGATGCACCGATCTAGCCCCCTCTTGAAATATTTCAAACCACGAATGTCGAAACTCTAAATTTCATTGGTCAGTCGCTGAAAAACCTTCGCATTTGGTTCAGTATGGCGCTAGGATCATACGTGAACAAAAGCCATGCGATTTGGGAGGCGGGCAAAAGGTTGTCAGTTCCAGGATATTGATGATTTGTCTGCGAGAGCCCCCAGAATCCCCAGAAGATTAGCTGAATTGATTTGCGAAGACGACTATGTATTCTAGATCCGAAATTGCTCGTGCGCTACTATAAACCCGATCTTATAAGTCGTCTCGATCCGAACAGCAGGGTGAACTTGAAATTTGCCCTTTTCGATATTCCGTGTCGTCTCCTGTTCGAGAGTATCCGCTCCCACTGATAATTTTAAAATTAAGTCTCAATCTCGGCTATTTACTGGCGAGTAGGTTTTCACGAGAGACAAGTCTGTGTTTATTGTACAAAAACGATCATATACTACAAGCAAATGTGAAATCCGTTGCTGTTCGAATTGTCGGGTGATTTTAGATAATCATAGCAATGGCCAAAGCGACAACCGGTACTGCGTGGGCCGCAGCTAATCCTTGAAAAGTCGATGCACTAGCGATGGATGAAGCTGAGCTAGCCGATGCGGTGGTGCTTGCAGAGGCGGCGGTGCTTGCAGAGGAAGCACCGCCAGATGCGGTTTGGGTGGAAGATTCCTTGGTCGAAGCAGATGGGGCACTTGTGGTGGAGACTGCAGCTTTGGTGGAGCCGGTCGATGAGGAAGTGGCCGTTGTGGACTCGGCAGAAGTCAGAGTAGCAGGCAGAGCCAGGGAGCTTGCCTTGGATTGGTCGGCGCTAGTGGTGGTAGCAACCTCTGCATCTTTCCTAGCTTCCGCAAGGGCAGTCACAAGAGAGGCGGGGATCATCCAAGTGTTAGCACCAACCGAATTGCACAATCCAACTGCAAGATCGGTAGCCAGCTGAACCTGGTCTCCCTTGCAGCTTTTTGCAATGCAGTCGGCGACGGGTCCTGCAAAAGTGGGCATGACACAAAGACAGCCGGGGTCCCAGTAAGGGCAGGGAGTGACACCGGTATCTTGCTTCAAGCATTCCTTGGCACACTCAGGGACTTGACCATAAATAGGGTCCGCAAAGCCATTGATGCTGGCAGTCTTTGCAACACTGGGGTAGGTGGCGTAAGGGTTTGCGGCGAATGAAACCAGAGCGAGGGAAAGAAGAGTGATTGCGGAAAGCATAGCGAATGTCGGATGAAATTGATAATGAAATAGACTCGAGGAAATAGACTTTAGACTTTAGACAAGAATATATAGTGACGAGCGGCATGTCGTATCTTTCTTCGTGAATGGCGATCATTCGCAATAACTCCGCACTTCGGGTATCGGAAATGTGGTCTTGTGTAGATGGTGAGGTTTCCAAGACCGAGTACGGACATTGGAAGCGGAGGTGATACTCTAAATTAGGCTGCGAAAATTTCAATTGGGCGGAAGAACGAGCCGAGGGATCCTGAAAACATTTCGCTCAGAAGGCGGTAATCTGATCTTTTACGAAAAAATATCGAGTTGCTGTTCTTGGCGCGCAATAAAGCGGACACTGTGCGCCGTACCATGTGTTCTCCGCTGTGCGTTGTCTAATTTTTGAGCTAAACCATCTGATAAATGTGTAGCAGAACCGTTTGTGACAGCGCCGATATCTCCGCCAGGTGTAGTGTTGTGTCTGATTTTGGCTTTTTTCCGGAGTTGAATTTCTGCGAAAGCCGTAGAAGGCAATTATCTTATTGGCTATTTCATCTTGTGCCGTAGACTTCACATTTTAAAGTATAAGATTGGCCGGTAGTCATCTTGCGGGAGCTTCTTGGCGAGGATCCGTCAAAGTTTCTTCTCGGTATTGGGTTATAACAGGTCCAACCACCCCTTCGCTTTAATTTTTTGGTCTCCCAACAACTATCTGCTTATCTGAACGAGTGTAATGGCCCGCGTTATTCCTCTTTCTGCCCAGTATCAGGTGGAAAAGGAGAGAAACACAAAGTATCTGTGGCTAGCGTTCTCGGTTGCCGCCGGTCTGTTGATTCTCCATGGAGTTCTCTTTTATTGGATCCCTCGCATTTTGAGAAGCAAGAGAAGGTCACAGTCTTTGCGATTTCCTGTTTATTTCAAGCTCATCAAATACTGGGATACCTTAACATCCTGCGTCGGTTTCAAATGCCCATACAAGAGACGGAAAGTGTATTTCCAGCCAAGCGTAATGTTCATAGCCCTCTTGTTTTTGGGTATTATGACTGCTCTCACCTTCTCTGAAATCGATGATCTCACATACCAACCACCAAAATATATCATTTGCAAGCGTGTCTCCAGGTTGGGCATAGGGACCTTGCCTGTCATGCTTGCTCTGCTAATGAAAAATGATATTATAACATCCATCACTGGCTTGCAATACGACAGATTGCAGGTTTTGCACAAATGGCTAGGCCGGTACTTGTTCGTCATAGTCACCATCCACATGGCTTTGGCCTTCTCCTATTGGTTGCCCGTCACTATCATAATGCTCAGGATCCCGCCGCAGATCTTCGGCTATATTTCGTACAGTTGTCTTGGAATTCTCACTTTCGGCCTGGTCAAATGGATGCGCACCATTTCGTATGAAGTGTTCCTCGTGCTGCACAGAGTAGCCGCCTTTATAATGTTGCTTTTGGCTTACTTCCACAGTAAGGGCAACCGGCCTTTCGTGTTGATCGCCGTACATGTTCTAGTTGCAGATCGATTAACACTGCGCGCAATCAGCTTCGTGCACAGCCGCAAATCCCCTACCAAGGGGAAATGCGAGTTCCAATTGTTGGATGATGAAACAGTCTTGGTAACTATCCCCGTCAGAGACGCAGGCTATACACAGCGAGCGTGGTACACGCGGATGTTGCCGCAAGTTCGCCATTGGAAAGCAGGCCAACACATATACTTGACGGTGTCGAAAGTGAGTCGATTCCAAAATCATCCATTCACAATTTCGAGCATGAGCGAAGACGGAGAAATGAAGTTGGTCATAAGACAGCAGAAGGGATTCACGAAGCAATTGATGGCGACGATGAAGAAGCTAGAGCTAGAAGATGCCGAAAGCGCGCTTGACGAAGAAAGCGCCCAATCGAGTTCATCTTCGAATGCCCATGATCCAGCTCCCAAAAGACAAACTTATCTGCTCAAGGCATCGTTCCACGGCCCATATGGATCGACCTACCAGCCTTTGTTCACTTTCGATGTACTGCTTTTCTTCGCGGCCGGATCGGGAGCTAGCTTTGTATTACCCGCCGCCCTTGATTTGTTGCGCGATTTGGACAGGCGGGATGCGAATGAAGATTATATCAGTCGCCCTGAAACCAACCGTGTTCATATAGTGTTGGCTTTTCAGAAGGCCGAAAACATCAACTGGTATAGACATATACTCGAGCCTATAGCCGAGCATTGCGTTGGAGGAAGGGCAATCCTTGATATATTTGTTACGCGAGAGAACCCCCAGGGTAAAGTGGAGATGAGTGACGAAAAATACATGATTCTCGAGGAGCTGCTCAAACAGAAAGGCATCAACTTCACGATTGATACTGTTCAAACAGAAGTTACGTCAAGTCTGATCAGTGAGGTGCACTCCGCACCACTGGGATCAAAGTATGATTTGACGCCCACCCATTACGGACGGCCCAATTTGAATGCGATCATCACGGATGAGGCGGCATCATTGTTCGACTCAGGATTGCTCCATTACAAATCACTCGCAGTTGTATCTTGTGGTCCTCGTGTGTTCACGAATGTTATCAAAGTCGAATGTCAGAGAAACCGCAAATTGTCCAACTCACCAGATATTTACTGCTATAGCGAGAGCTTTTAGTGAACGCCTTTTTTCGACCGAGAAAAGCCTCAAGTATATTTTTAGACAAGCCTCTAATATTTCGAATACAACAGAATAGCACTATGGGTAGGCCCGTGGCACTATCGTAATCTGTGTAGCTCTCATAACATCACTTCAATATTCCAAGCGAGTTCCATACGCAATCTTGACTTTTAGGGTGTTATGAGTAGATAAAAAGATGCAACTCAGTACCATGAATCGTGCATGGACTCCGTCGTTTATAATAAAGTAGAGGTCACTCTCAAAGATGACTCAGCTCCCCAGTGACTCATTCAACAGAGCTTCTAGTTTGCGGTCGAAAGACATTAACCGGAACTTATTAGTCGTCGGCCATGATACCTCTCCTTTGTTGTTGCCATTGAGCCCAGAGTACCATACTCGAGCAAGTCTTTCAGCATCCGATGATCTGATAAGCTTTTACTGTCAATATATGGACGGCGCATCGAAATCGATGAAAAAAAAGCTTTGCTAGCTCAGTTGGCAGAGCGTCAGTCTCATAATCATATGTTGTGAAATCTGAAGGTCGAGAGTTCGAACCTCCCGCAGAGCAATTTATTTTTGCTAGTAGTTTTGACTGCTTCCCACACATCGAATGGGAGCCTATTCCACCTTATGGGTTCCTTCGTCGTTCCGATCTCCTACAGTCTAACACTGCACTTCAGCCGCCGTAGACATTTTCTGTGATTCAAGCTCTGAAAGATTTCGGCACCTCATCGATTCATGCATTACGTTATTAATTTTTATTGATGTTGAGGTATGGGCATATGGATTATCACATTAATTAGGCCTTGTTACTCAGTGCTGTTGAGTTGAAATCATCCGATTTCTCTGCGGGTTTAGGGGATTCTGCGGCTACTGGCGCGTGTGATGCCAGTTTGAGGGCCTTGAGACGAGCTTCAGTCGAACGAATCGGCTCGAGCACGAAGGCGCTGTCCGCAGGGTCACTGGCGGCTGGGTTAAAGTCAAAGTCGTGCTCTCCGATCTGTGCAAGATCTGTACCGAGCAACTCCTCGTCTTCGTGTAATCTGAGGCGCAACTGCGGGATCTTGTCCATGATAAAGAGAATGATTCCAGTCACCACCGTGGCCCAGGCGAAAACGGAGGCAATGGCAGCCAATTCGTATCCCAATTGAATATAGTGTTTATTCAACCAACCGCCGTCGATACGGGCTGCTGCATCGGCGACAACAGATCCATCCCCGGCAGCGACGTAATCAGCAGCGAAAAGGGCGGTCAAAAAGGCCCCAACTGCTCCTCCAACACCATGCAATGCGAACACATCCAAACCATCATCTATGCCCACCAATTGTTTGATGTCAACAGCAAAGTTACAGACGATTCCTGGAACCACTCCAAAAATAATCGCCGTGTAAACAGGAACGTAGCCCGCAGCAGGAGTGATCCCGACCAAACCAGCAATGGAACCTGAACATAATCCCACGACAGACCACTTGCCTCCTGTTCTGAACCAGTCGACGAACATCCACGTCAAGCCTCCACAGGCAGCGGCAATATTGGTGTTGACACAAGCGTACCAAGATCTGATACTAGCGTTTCCGGTAGAGCCACCATTGAATCCGAACCAGCCGAACCAAAGAAACACGGTGCCCAATACAATCAGAGTCACGGAATGAGGCTTGTACTTTGGGACTTTTGTCGATGTCAAAGGATCCTTGCGCTTACCCAAGAGGAAAGAATAGGCGAATGCTCCAAATCCAGAGGCCATGTGAACGGGTCCTCCACCAGCAAAATCAAGAGATCCTAATTGAGCGAGCCATCCATTTGTGGACCATGTCCAATAGGCAATAGGGCAATAGACAACTGTCAACCAGATGAACAAAAAGACCATCATGGGGCCCAAACGAGCCCTTTCGCACCCAGCTCCGACCATAAGGATACTAGCCACACCAGCAAACATGCACTGGTAAAAGCAGAATAGGATTTCGGGCACCGACAGAACGGGTGAAGTCTCGCCATAGACTTTCATGAGACAAAAACTTCTCAAGTTACCGAAGAATGGAGATGTTGCCGTTTTGGAAAAGGTCAATGAGTAACCCCAGAAGAACCATTGAAATCCTGTGACGCAAATTGTCATGAGCGACGCCCAAAGCAAGGAGAGCGCGTGGTTTTTTCGCGACATGCCCGAGTATAGGAGACCCACCCCAGGGATCATGAGCCAGACCAAAGCCGCCGAGGCGCCGATCCAGGCCATGTCACCCCGATCATACTGAGCGTTGTAATCTACTGTGAACACGTTTCCGTCCGTGTAATTAGCTGACATGCTAATGCAACTGGATTCCAAAAATTTGAACAACAGCGGCTGGTCTACGGTAATATATACAAGGCGTCGTGGACAAATAATTATATTGGGGCTGTTATCGTAGATGGGAGTGAGTTGCATTGGCCGTGAGGCTTGAAAAGATAAGCTGCATGCAGGTTCTGATTGAATATCAACCAATCAAACTGATTCTAGTTATCGGTGCCGTTACGAATTGAAAAAATCGAGCTCGGACGCTGCCGTGTGTTGCCCTTTCTATCATTGAGCGCCTCACATGAAATCAGGTTATGTCGGGGTACATGAAATGTTTTGCAAACGGTTTCTCGGGTCTGCAGTCGCCGAGAAAATTTCTGAGGTAAGCAAAAAGAAGAAAAGGTGATGCCTTGGCCAAGCCTGCTGTGTTTGCCTCGGTGACTCGAATTCACGATTGAACAGGAGTCGCGTCCAATAAGAGTTGCTAAATCTATCAATCAAAGTTTGTTCCCTGACCTTGACGGTGAACTTCAATTTGCTCAGTGTAGACGGACCATTGACATTGATAAAATACATGATTCTATATAATGGCCAGGAGGCCGTTGAATACGTCGACAAGGCTAAAAGATTAGGCCTGCAACTCTCTCATGTTAATAGACTTGAAGTTGATAAACGACTTCTCGGCATTAGTTTCGATGTGAATGTCATGAGGGTATAAGTCCTTGCCCATGAAAAACGTGTTGGTGATTGCAGTCGAGCCATTGTTGAAGTAGACCTCGATGATATCGCGGTCAACAACACCGTAGACCTGGAAAGTCTTCTCTCCGTCATCAAGAGGCTCAACGTAGACGGATACCTTGTCGTTGAAGAATAAGTTGGACATAAATGGATTCGACAGATTTCCGCGGTTCAAAGCAAAATTGAAGTTGCTAGAGTCGAAACCCAACGAAACAGTTTCATGGTCACCGGAGGCAGACTCCTGAGAGCTGATGACGATTTCGAAGGTCGTGATGTTGCGAGGTCCAAGCGAAGTGTCCAGCACATTGAAGACAATGTCAAAGTCGAAAGCACCTGTCGAGTCGTTGCTCAGCTTGGTGAAGTTGGCATGGATGGGGGTGGTGCTGTTGAGAGACATGTTGGCGAAGTTGACCTCGTTCTTGATGGTAATATCACGCATGACGGGTAATTGGCACAAGGTAAGCTCTTCGGTGTCGGCGTTGACGTTGACATTCCGGAGCGTGTAGTTACGGACAGATGACATGGAACCCTTCCATGGGTAAGTCGGTGCCTGATTGCCATATTGCCAGTTGGTTGCCCAGGCAATACCCAAAACACCGTCTTGCTCAGGCAAGTTGTCGAATTCCTGGAAGGCGTAGAAATCCTTCCCGAGGTCCATGAAACGAGTTTGTTGGTCCTGTGCCTCAAAGTGAGTACCGTTAAAGTCACCTACAAAGTATTGGTTGATGGAGCCACCAATGGGAGAGCCTGGGTTGATAGCAAGAACTAAAACCCACTTTTTCTCGTCGGTGCCCTCAATGGGAACGTGCATCAAGCCTGGGCATTCGTATTGGTTGGAATAGTATCCCGCAGAGAAGGCAGAGAGCTTTTCCCAACTCTTCAAGTCTTCTGAGCCATAGAAAACAACTTGGAAGTCCTTGGACATGACAGTGACCATGATCCAGCGAGAAGAAGGTGCGTGCCAGAAAACTTTGGGGTCGCGGAAGTCCTTGGATCTGACATCAATAACGGGGTTCTGAGAGTATTTGGTGAAGGTGTAACCTCCGTCATAAGAATAAGCCATTTCCTGGGATTGAATTCCCTCGGAATCAAGAAGAGTGTAGAAGGCAACAATACGCTGGTCGGGGTCGATCGAGCTGTTGAACAAACCAGAGGTGTTGTTCACATCAACAACAATACTTCCGGAGAAGATTCCCTCGTTGTCTTGATCAGGGCCAATCGCAGCCTCATGCTCATCCCAATGAGTGAGGTCCTTCGACGTTGCATGACCCCAGTATAAAGGCAAGTCCCAGATGGTGGCGTTGGGGTTATATTGGAAGTAAATATGGTAAAGTTCTTCCTTTCTGTCATAGAACAATCCGTTGGGGTCATTGATCCATCCCTTCTGAGGAGTGAAGTGCAATTGAGGACGCAAATAGTCGGTATCGACGCCGCGGTCGGACCATGCGGCCATTGCGGGCATAATCGTGCTCAAGAGAGGAATCAAAGTAGCCAATTTCATGATTGAATTTTTCTTGATGCAAAAAGGATGATTGATAGTCCGAAACATCTGTCTTTTTATACCGGGCCAAGGAGGTGCGTTCCCAGGGACGAATCCGTCATGACGGGAGGGAATCGCGAGTGGCTAGGCTTGTGATCCTATCACTCTAACCAGTCTCTGAAGGTGTTAGCGTATAAAGCCAAGGATTCGGGTTATAATGTGGGGCTAAAAAATAAAGAGCGGGTATTGCTATAGCGACTATTTTGCGGCTGAGCTAGAGAGCGTTTTGAGGTGGAATCGGCTATATTTCAAGGATAGACTGATCCGAGTCATGCCTCTCTGATGAAGACAATATCGAAACGCGTGTTTTGAATGAGTGGGTAAGCCCAGTCATGAGGTTGGTCGCAGCTCAGTCGATTGATGATAGTTCGGCAGAACTCTCTTGGCTTTGTGACGCGGCCAACGTGTGCCAGATCTCTCCGAGCTGTCCACTTCGACTCGATTCAGGGTGATATTGGTTTTTTTGCGGGGAGAGTTCATCTGCCAAGAGTCAACGCAAGTACGATTGCATCATTGAGAAGTTGTTGGGTTCCCGAAGTGGCGTTTTTTCGTGTGGTGCGGTGTTGACTCTGCATGATCATTCGGGATGGGGCGGTTCGAAATGGAAAAAGATCGCTGTCCAAGCCTTGTGTTCCCAGGACATCACACCACCCCATTCTATACGACCTGAGCATGGCTTCTCTGACGTGGAACCACCTCGTGGCCGAATCAAGTGAATTTTACGGACCGTCTTCGAACAATGCAATCTTCTGAGCCCAACGTAATTCCTGTTCCGCATTCTCCCGCTTATGACTCAGGCGGGGGCATCAACTAACGGGAGAGGGGCCCTCATTTGAGGTCAGCATCCATGCACAAATGAAAATTAGTGTCCGCTTATTAGCTGGAGGGATGCATGGGACGCGAGGCCGGTTCCGCTCACACCCCGCATTCTCCGCTTCTCGAAAAATTTCAAATATTTTTTTTTAATAGATTAAGACCGACGAGGCTCGTTTTAATTAACTGCCCCTATAATCCACGCCCGTTTAACTTGTCTTGGAATCCAAGTAGCAACAAGACTTGTTCAATTGTTTCAGCGGATCCGGATAAACCGTGCATATCCGCTGAATTGTCCGGTATCACCGGTGATCCTCGGGAGAGCCCTCTGTGAACAGACCTAGCAATGATCTCCTACGGATTATGTTTGTTTCTAATTGTTCGCACTTGATTGCGTCATCAGTGTATAAATCTGTGCTATCGAGAAAATTGCTGAGTGTTTGCTTCCAAATCAATTTGGACTCAGTTCTTCAATTCCCGATGACGTAGATTGCTTCTGGTTTCAGCAGTGATCAAATTAAAGGTTGCGGAAAGGATGTTTCAAGCAGCATGGATGTCGCGAGACTAATGCATCTATAGCGGCGATTTATGTTCGTAGTTGGTAGTTATTGAGGTTTGTTTGTCTGGTTCTTCCAACTTGGTCCAAATCTGATTGATCTTACATTGTAATTGTTGCTTCACAACCTTATCACGCCTCCAAGATCTAACTGAAATCAGTTTCTTAATTGAATTTTGATTTTCAGACGCTATTTACCATTAAGATGGAAAATTTACAAGAGTCTCGACATTGTCGGGCACCGGTCCTTCGAGTTCTGTTCTACGTGCGCAACCGCAGTTCCCGTCCTCGCCTCTGAGCTTGTGTTGGTCTATTATAATCTTTCGTATTTAGTCCTAATACAAGTTACACGTTAAAAAAAAAAAATCCGTTTGAGGACTGGTCGTCCCCAGAAAGATCAACAAACATTCAATTGCTAAGCCACGGCATGACGCAGAGAATTCCCGAGTCATTTTCCATGTTGTGTGCAAGCACAGGTTGCAAGTATCTGAAGATGTGCAGATCTGGGTCATGCAGAGGATAATGTTTTTTTCCGGAGCAGGCATCGGAGTAGAAGGGCTCAAGCAACCCATTTCTGTATAACAATGCAAACTTTTGAGTTACGGTTCATAATATTCTAGGTAAACAACATCCAGTATCCTCAGGATAATCGTGAAGGTCTTTCGAAGAATTCCCCCGATTGAGTTCGGAGGTTGGTCGACATACAAACTGAATGCGCACGAAAGACAAGAAGCTTTTCAACACGGTTGTTGCGATGATACCGGATAAACCCGAAAAGCGGCTCACGGCTGTCGTGATGAAGGCTATAGTTGGAAACCAAGTCTAGACCCAGACAGAATAGCTATTGTATGGGCTTGTTCCGCGTTCGCATCGATCTCCGCCATGAGCCGTGTTTTGCTCATGAGCATTGCATCCAACATAATGCGATTGCTAAGTCATATCGAAAAGGGTATGTACGTCATCATGATGCATTAGACTAATCATAGATTATTATATAGGAGGGCCCGCAAATGATTATACTTTAAATAAATCCGAAAGCCACTTGTCTCGCCAAGCAATTCATGCACGCCGGAAATTGCTGAGCCACCTCTAATTGTTCAAGCCCTGACGAAATCCGTGCATGAATCTCGGAGTAAAAATGCATACCACCGAGAAGCTCGGATAATTCACAAGTGACGTGTACGGAAAATTCACACGCCTCGCGTACCTCGAGCAACTCACATTTTATCCGGAGGCCAGATTTCTACCATGGCTCGGCCATCTCAGAATTGTGATTTCAGCTTAATACAGCACATCAAGGTTTGAAAACTCCAAAGTTAGCCCGATCATGCGCAATGACTCTGAAGGCGAGTCTGATCCCATTC
The DNA here is from genome assembly GCA_030581555.1 of [Candida] argentea. Lineage (NCBI taxonomy): Eukaryota > Fungi > Ascomycota > Pichiomycetes > Serinales > Debaryomycetaceae > [Candida] argentea. The sequence continues at coordinate 12,711 of JAKTTQ010000238.1, forward strand.
GGTATCATGGTTTGTGGCGAATCACTAAATTTGCCATATCAGGCGAAGCATATGCATTCAGTGATAACTCGAGGGCGTCGTGAATCGCAGTCCTCAATGGAAAGTGCCGAGAAATATGAAGCCACCTTTCAAAGTCTAATCATCTCGTCAGTTGAGATGATGATGGAGGTTCCACAACCTGCAATTCGACGACCAGCTCGGGCGCGGCCTGGTTCCGAGGCTGGTCTAACATGTCATCAAAAAAGACGGTCCGCAACTCTGACCATCGGGTCAGGTAGGTGGATAATGCCACGAGTAATGTGCCACTGAGAACTTGAAGGCACCACCATAGAATCGAGGTGGGGAAGCTCCCACTATATAGCCATACCACCAAAAGATTAATAATGTGGATGGTCACGGCAAAATCCCATGCCAACTTTGACCTGCCCACGACGAGTGTAACGAACAAGACACACAAGAGAGAGTCCAAGAGCCACATGGCGAATAAGAAGAGCCCCATAGCATTATCTGATTTCACTACTTCCCACAGAAAGATCCAATCTATTTTGAAATCGTAGCCATTGAGTGAGGCCACGAGGTAGAATATGACCGAAGCCATCAAGTAATAGAAACATTGTAGTAGGACAATTTGGAATAATAGCTTGGAGGGATTGGTGATATCGGTCGACTTGTTATTGTTGAAGAGACGCATATATCCGCCTCCCTCAGAACCCATAACAGACAGATGTATTGCCCTTCAAATGCGCTGTATATCGATTACTGCAATTCCTTTTAAATGCAGTCGCTCAATCGGGGGAGGGGGCAGGAACCACACACGTGATGCTCCACCACGCTTAGTCAAGCTCCACATTTTGCAGCCATTCGCACAAGGCTACAATTGATTTACATATGTGATAGTTTCTTCCTATACAATAGACCGATAGACTCGAGTACATTAATTAGATTGAGCCATATACGGCTTTCAAAGCCTGGTCAAAGTCGGCTATCAAATCATCGATATGTTCAGTGCCGACTGAGATTCTGATCAAGCCCTTAGTGACTCCTGCCGAGATTTTTTCCTCGTCGGTCAATTGCTGGTGAGTGGTATACCATGGCGAGATGACCAAAGTCTTGGAGTCACCTACGTTTGCCAAGTTCGAGGCAATTTTTAAACTGTCGGCAACACGTGGAGCAGCGGCCTTGAAAGGGTCATCAGAAATGGTTTCCAAGTCTTTGACCTCAATAGATAGACAGCATCCAAATTTATCGGGATGGTTCAAGTAAAGCTTGGCTCTTTCGTGGTCCTCGTGAGACTCCAAACCCAAGTATGCCACCAGAGCTATGTTTTTATTCTTCTCCAAGTGTTTGGCCAACTTGAATGCATTATCGGCAGAGCGCTCGACTCTCAAAGATAAGGTTTCTAATCCTTGCAAAAGCAAAAAACTACCGAATGGGTTTAAGGCTGGACCCAAATCACGCAATAACTCAATTCTTGCGTGTCCGATAAATGCTTGGTTGCCCAAGGCATCGTTCAAGACTAAGCCATGGTATCCCTCAGAGGGTTGAGAGAATTGTGGGTATTTATCAGGATAGTCAGCCCATGGGAACTTACCGGAGTCAATGATAACACCAGCTATCGTGGTACCGTGTCCGCCGATCCATTTGGTTGCGGAATGGACCACAATGTCCACGCCGTGTTTGATGGGATTTACCAAGTACCCTCCAGCGCCGAAAGTGTTATCACAAACTACTGGAACTCCATGCTTGTGAGCGATCTCTGTGATTTTTTTGAAATCAGGAACATTATAACGCGGGTTTCCAATGGACTCGACGTATATGGCCTTGGTCTTGTCATCGATCTGACTCTCGATATCCTCGAACTTGTCACCATTAACAAAGCGAGTTTCAATGCCTAAACGCTTGAATGCAACTTTGAACTGGTTATAAGTTCCACCGTACAAATATGACGAGGAGATGATATTGTCACCGGCGTGAGCCAACCCCGCAATAGCGATGAACTGGGCGGCTTGCCCGGAAGAAACGGCCAAAGCCCCGACACCACCTTCAAGCGCAGCCATTCTCTTTTCGAAGACATCGTTGGTTGGGTTCATTATCCGCGAGTAGATGAACCCGGGAGTTTCCAATCCGAACAACTGAGCACCGTGCTTGGAGTCGTCAAATACATATGACGAAGTAGCGTAAATCGGAGGTGCTCTCGCGCGTGTAGTACTGTCAACAACTTGACCAGCATGCAATTGGAGAGTATCAAAGTGTGACATTATAGAGCGTTATCGAGGCAATATAACCAAATGAATTCCCAGGGATCTAGCTCCCTTTTATGGCAATCGTATTGGACTTTTCACTTTGGGCCCATGATTAGGGGATTGCACGTGCAAGATTGAGATCAGTGAAATATTATTTGATTCCGTTCGGGCAGAACGTAATCGCAAACGCCGATCTTTTCGGCCGGAATCGGCATTTGCATGGGACAATCTCGTCTTTTGTCGTCGCTTATGAAGTAGATATGTAGATGAACTGCTCATTAGATTTTACTTAACGTTTACCCTTAGCGTTGACCATATACTTGGTTTTTGATTTGGCGGCCTTGCCGATTTTGGCCTTGGGGTTCCGTTGGGCGTTGGCATCACGATCAACCTTGGTTTTTTTGTATGAGCGAGCTCCGCCCAGCTCCTTCTTAACTTCAAGGGCTTTCCGTTTCTTGGAATTGACCTTTTTGCCTTGTTTCGTAAGCAGCTGCATCACTTCTGTCTTGTGTTTCTTCTTATCGGCTTCGCTCTCGAACCAGGTTCTCTTGGGTCGCGATTGGATTTCCTTGCCATGTTTCATCATATTGCTGGCCTTGGCTAATTCCATTTCTGCATGTATAATTTCTTTAGCTTGCTGCTCTTCTTGTAAAACTTCTTCGATAATTGCTTCCTTGGACTCAACAATGCGGTTAAGCCCCTCGACCTTTGTCCAATCGACATTACGCGAGATCGCTTTGCCCTTGGTGGTGGTGGACTCTGCCAACGATTTGATGGCTTCTTTAACTATAGCACGGTCTTGCGTCGATTCTCCCACGAGCGATATGGACCGACCATCTCGTCCAGCACGGGCAGTGCGTCCCACTCTGTGCAAGTAAATTTCGTGGGTCTTGGGCATGTCGTAGTTGATGACCATTTCGATCTTGGGAATATCCAAACCACGAGCGGCCAAATCAGTACAGATCAAGACCGGCACTTTCAAGTTTTTGAAATCGTTCACACTGGTAAGACGCTGTTCTTGAGATAACGAGCCATGCAACTCAGCAACCTTCATACCTAGTAAACCCAAAATAATGCGCAAACGATGAGCTGCCTCCTTACGCGCGACGAACACGAGACTTCGGTTCTGCTGCGACGGGTCGGTTTCCTTCAAGAGCTGGAACAAAAGTGCAGGTTTCAAGTGGTCTCTTTTACGAATACGCACAAATTCCTGGATCAAATTCACAGCTGCTGATTTTGGCGGGTCGATCATGATTCTCACCGGCTTTTGTAAGGATAACTGGATCAAATCATGGATTTTTGTGTTCATGGTGGCGGAGAACAATAATGTTTGTCTTTTGTGCTTGGGAATAAGCGATAAGATTTCCGTCAACTCGACTTGGAAACCCTCTTCCAACATACGATCGGCTTCATCAATCACCAATACTTCAAGGGCGTCGATAGTGAATGATGGAGAATTGCGGATATGATCGATCAAACGACCGGGCGTGGCAATGACAATATCGGGGCGTTGTTTCAACTGTTGTTCCTGCTGTCTTAAATTCAATCCACCGACAGCTAAACCGAATTCCAAGTTGTTGACAAACTGTCCAATCTTTTTGCCCACATCTGCTACTTGAATAGCCAATTCTCTCGTAGGGGCTAGAACGATGACGCGCGTGGCACTAATTTTCGAAGGCTTGTAGAGTAATCGCTCGATGATGGGAATCATATATGCCGCGGTCTTACCCGACCCGGTAACAGCACCGGCAACAATATCTTTGCCGAGCAATGCAATAGGAATTGAAGCCGACTGGATGGGCGATGGCTTCGTATAGCCCAATTGGGCCAATCCCTTTAGCAAGGGACGCGACAATTGGAGAGACTGGAATGTCGTGTGGAGTTGGTCAGTGGCTGTTTTGCCCTCCTCTTCATCAGCATAAAACTCGGCCATATCTTCGGCAGTATCCTCGGGTACGCCGTCTTCATTAGAAGAACCGTATTCCTCTGCGTCCATTTCATCTGTAGCTTGTTCATGTTCGGAGTCTTGTGCTTGTTCGCTGTCCTCAGATTCATCTTTATCTTCTTCATCCTCTTCATCATCATCTTGGGCTTCTAACTCCTCTTGCTCAGCACCCATGCCGAAACCGTCCATGGCAAGCTCTTCTTCATCTTCTTCATCTTCTTCATCTTCAGCTTCCTCACTTTCCTCCAAGGACGGCTCTTGCCCTTCATCTTCTGCCGGATTCTCGTCGCCGGCCGTTTTATCTGAGCCAGCCAAGTTGACTAACCCACCTTTTCTTCTCAATATACCGTCAAGGTCGACGTCTTTAGACATTATGGGCTCCCCATTCCTGGTCACGGCTTTGTCGACCAGGAAATCCCAGCCATCGAATCGGCCTGAATCTTGATAACCATCCAATGCAAATACAAACTCCGGATCGATATCGTTCTCCTTTTCTTCATCTTCTACTTGCTGAACATCAACTGGGTTTGAAGCCTTCTTGAGGCCTTTGCCCTTCGCCTTCTTCGACTTTGAAACAGGAACAGCCACTGCCAATTCCTCATCGGAATCGGACGACTCAGACTCCTTTTGAGTTGGAAGCAGCTCATCCTCAGAGCCACTATCTATAGTCATTATCAAATCATTGCGAGGCTCAGAAGCCGCACTCTTTGCGAGTGCTTTCTTGAAGGCCATTGTAAATGAAACAGGTTGCAAATCAAGAAGAAGCGATGAGCTCTGCAATATATTTTTTCCCATCCTTCCGAAAGCTTGAACTGTTTGAAATTTCTGGGTGCCCCGCAATTTGACGATCGCTGTTGCGGCCTTGGCCTGGTAGTATGTATTGACTTTGACTTGGGCAGCTCCATCGGGCCGCAGTCTCTTATCACTCACAATTCACATATTCATATAACAACATTATTTTAGCTACATATAACAAAACCCTTGAACAACTTCCTGTAGCACTTTGGGGTCATAGTACTCTTTTTCGTCCTCGCTTTCGCGGTCGCTCGCATTTATATCGTCCGTTTCTAATGCCAATAACTGCGTCGAGCGGCGGAGCTGTTTGAGCGTGTCCATCTGCAGCAACGTCTCTTGAGAGAGTTTATCTGATCCCAGCCATCCTTTGAGCATTTTGATTCCATCTAGCCACACCAGTTTATCGAATTTCGAGTCCGCATAAAATTGAAGCAAGACCTTTTCCTGAGTCCCTTTCAATGTGATCAGCGTTAAAACCAGCTTCGGCTTATCGAGACCATCGATCTTGAAAGAGCCCGCTTTCACAGTGTTTATCTCCATGACGCTTTCAAGAGGAATGACATCGGTGAGCTGATCGGGAGCAGGCTGAGTATCTTTGGTATGGAATTCTCCATAGAGTAACCGCTTGCAATTAGACAGTAATTGCAAGAATCCATACTTGTTTGTAGGGGGAGACCCCACAGTATCATCATTCTTCATGAATTGGACATGGTCATAAGCGAATATCCACACGCCCTTGAGAAGCATGGCTACTCTCTGCTCAACAACGAAGCTCGAGACTTCCCGCGCCAAGGACTCATCAAACTCCTTGAATCGATGATTCCAGCTCTTTGCTTCGATTTCTTGCATCCGGCGTACTTGTAGTTTGCGGTAGGTCCCTAGAGAATGTTGGGAGGTATAAATTAAACAATCCTCAATTGACATTGTTTTTCGCGAGAGGGTCTGCTCCAAAAGGTACATGCTCAGCATCAAAAGCTGGACGGTGCTGTTGATATCATGAGGGTTATCCGTCAGGCTGCCGGAATCTTGCCACATGACCAAGGCATTATACATGCCATAATATATCATCATGTCCCAGCAAAGCACACATGAGTAGATCGCCGGGTATTTGATGGGACAATATATAATGTCGAGCAAGATATCAGTGCACCTTTCGATGAATAGGTATAGCGGGAATGTGCGGTTATGGTTGCTCATCATCATTTCCTCATGGAACCGTTTTTTGAATGACTTGTTGGGGTCCTTGACCAATATTTTCAAATCCATTGCTAGCAAGATGCTGAAATTGTTCACGACAAAATCTCGCGGGTTTGCGGTGAACCCCGTCTTTATGTATTCGTCAGGCAGTGCTGGTGTTCCGCTCTCGTTGAGCGACACGTCCAAATAAGTAAATAGATTGTTGAGCATGATGGCGTGACTTTTGACCTTAAGATCGAACCGAGTCTTGTGAAGTGAGTCGTTGAGGGCCAAGTAGGCCTTTTTCAAGCCAGTGATTGCATCCACAAGATTAAGGTTATCGATTTGTGCGAGACTACCGACGGTATTAAAGAAATTCAGGTGCTTGAGCCTGCCAGCGAGGGTAATTATGCCAGTGTAGTGGTACTTCAAGGCCACGTTAATCATGTCGGTGACGAAGACCACGGATCTATGAGTAGTTTTAAAATCATGAGTAGAGAGCATTGCGGTCATGACGTCGATAAATTTCAAATGGGATATGCATGACCGATAAAGCGGCCTGTACTTTTGTAACGTTGGTTTTGTGAAGATTTTGCCTGACATGACAGCTCCACATATGCGAATAATGGATTTGAATGTCTCGGTCGACATTCTCACGGAAACAACGGTCAATAAAGAGTCGAAGAGTTGCTCGGTAAAGATTTCATCAAATGCCGGCAGCCTCGCATTTCGATCAGGAACAGTATCTAGTAATTTAGCAAAAACAACAATCAGATTGACCTTTTCTTGTTTATCTGAGCCCGCTGCAATGGTGACTAGAGTTGTGCCGATGGACACCGCCGAATCCAGATTGAAGGGAATAGTGTCTTAGTAGTTAGTAAAGGGCTTGAGTCAGAGATATATAAGGCATTTAACCCCAAAACATACCATCACGACGAATCAGATTCAAAAGAAGGTTGATAGATCGAGCATCTGTCATTGGTCAAAACTTCGAATTATGATGCTTCCAGATACATTTTGGTACAGACATCTTTCTATAAGGAGTATCACGGGGTCTAGAGAATAAAGGAGGGCGCACTGCATGACGTCATCATCCATCGCAACCATACCCGCATTGGGAAAGTGGGGCCCTTACAGTAGTCGCCGGCCGGAACTCGATGGCTCCCTTCTGTCGACACGTGATACTAACTGGGTGGGGGAGCCGGATCAGAACATGCGGGAACTCTCGTTTGGTTGCTATTTGGGCTTTGAGCTTGAGCGTTAATTCTGAATTGAAGTTGAGAGTGGTAAATTTATAGTGCAAGCATAGCCTCGAGGCCGGATAATATAATCACAGTTACTCGATTTCAAGTGAATACTTTGTCTAGTAACACACCGGTGAGTGGCTAGTTCCCTCTTTGATTTCCTTCTTGAATTGCTTCGTTCTTTGCGTTTAGTGCCGGCTTTGCTCCGAAACCGTGGCATTCTCCTTGCGAGCTTACTGTTATCATGTTCGGTCATCGTTCGAGCCTTGGCTCACGCTCCAATCGCAGTGCTTCGACGCTGTCCGGCTCAGATGGTCAGGCCACATACGTTCCGCTGGATTCATATGAAGACCCGCTGGCGGTCGATCCCGCGGATCCTACCCCTCATCCCGGTTCTACGCCATTGAAGCGCGCCAGTCACCGCATGTTCGATTACAATGCCTTTGATCTAAGTGATATTCAACAATTATCTCAAGATATCGGTTCCAATCCATCCCAGAGACAGGACTCCAATTCTTCTGCCGATAACTATTCACCTCGCACGTCGGTGACGTCCACTTCTGTCGCTCAGGACCTTTCTACGCGGCGTGACGGCTCCATTTCTCATGCCACAAATGACGACCTTACATCTCAATCTCAATCTCTTCCAAAGCGACACTCGCGAACCGAGCCGCTCCACAGCGCCGCTAGTAAAATCAAAGATAATTATCGCGGCCTTCACGGCAATAAACGAGCGTCCCACAGCGCCAGCGTGCCCCCCCTCCAATCCCCCATAAAGCCCAATTTTAAGAAAAAGGGGTCTTTGCTTCTTGGCAAGCTCATTGGCACGACGCGAAAGGATCTGGTTTCCTCAGATCACCTGCAGGAGCTGCAAGAATCCCAACAAGGCATGTTTTCGTGGTACCATACTGGACCCATCCATATGTCTCTGTCACGACATAGTTCGGTGTCTAGTGGGTTGAGTCCCAATTTCCTTTCAATGACACCAACTCATTCGAAAAAGGGCTCTGCCACGGGACCTCAAAAGCTGAAAGCTCCAATGTATAAGAGTCCTTCCTTCATCGAAGATCTGAGTGAGGCCTTGCAAAAGGGTAAAAAGTTCGATTTGGAATTGAATGTTAATGAAATGGATGGGATCGTCAAGTCGACTACCGACACAGATGATGAATCGCGTGTCGATCAGTATCCCGAACCCTTTTCCCAGACGTCGCATTCGCAATCGAGTCAGGCAGCAATAGCTCAGAGCCGTGGCCTGATTGGAAGCATTGTAGGGGACCACGCCAGTTACGCATCGCCCACAAGCCAGTCACGTCTATCAAGCCAAGGGCCTCTTATCCCCGGCGGATGGAGGGCGCCTGATAGTTGGGATGTGAACGCCTTACCACCAGCAGACTCGGACCACGTAGCTCGATTCCTGTTGGGCGAAATGGAATCAGGACGCGGCAGTTGCACCAGCGATCCGACCTGCCCACTCCACAATCACGAAGAAGGGGAGTCCACAAAGTCCATCGATGAAAGTTCTCAGCGTATCGACGAGTCAAAACATACTGTTACCCGAGGAAGCGCCCGGCGCGCATCGAAATCGTCATTGCCTCTTTTATTCAGCTCTCATTACCCTCAAAATTGCAAAATGGATTCGGTCATGTTGAAGCACAATTCTATAGTGCGCATTTTTCAAAGTGACGGAACTTTCACCACAATTTCATGTCCCATGGAAACCAGCACCAGCGATATGCTACAAATTATCCTGCGCAAATTTTTCCTTCATAACGTGTCGAATTATCAGTTGGTCGCCTATATGGGAAGATCCGGGAAAGTGCTTGAGCCATACGAAAAACCCCTCAAAGCTCAAATGGATTTACTCTTGTTGAGTGGTTATACCGAGAATGATGATCTCTACACCATTGGTCGTGAGGAAATGTCATTTGTGTGCCGGTTTGTGGTGAAAGTGATCCATTTTAGAAAGTTGACCCACGATGAGGAAGTGATGCTTGCTCGCAACTATGTCGACGTGAACATTTCGGGACTAGACTTGATGAATATACCGGTCTTGTTCCACCAGCACACATATGAGATTGAGAAACTCAATGTGTCGGATAATCCCGCAATATACCTCCCCATTGATTTTATACAAGCTTGCAAAAACTTGAAGAAACTCAATTTCTCTCGCAACGGTTGTTCAAAGTTCCCCATCAATATCTTGGAGGCAACGCAATTGACCCATCTCAGTTTGGATATAAATTTCATTGATGAAATCCCTCATGGAATCGGAGTTTTACAGTCGCTCACTACCTTGAAATTGAATTCGAACCAGCTTTCGTATTTGCCTAAATCATTCGCAAAACTTCAAGCTTTGAAAGTGCTCAATTTATCGTCCAATTTTTTCGAAAGTTATCCGGTGCCAGTGAATGAATTGATGAATTTGGTCGACTTGGATTTGTCGTACAATGACTTGACGGACCTTCCTGATTCGATGGGACAGCTTGTGAATTTATCCAAATTGAACCTTTGTTCAAATATGTTGGGTCCTGCATTGCCCGAGTTTATGAGCAACTTGAAAAATCTCCGTCGCTTGGACGTTAGGTACAATGAACTTTCGAACGTTGAGATCCTCGGCGCCTTGCCGAAACTAGAAATGTTATGTGCTTCGAAAAACAATATCAGCAAGTTCAGCGACCAAATGCTCAATTTGCGCCTATTACATCTTGACAAAAATCCAATTACCCATTTACAATTTTCAGATACGGTATCGACGTTGACGCTGATTGATTTGTCCAAAGCCAAGCTCGCGACCATCTCGCCGGAATTTATTTCAAAAGTGCCTGGCGTGGAACGATTACTTCTTGATAAAAACCACTTGGTTAATTTACCTGATGAGATCGGCACGTTGACAAAATTGGTCACGCTCTCGATATACGGCAACACTTTGCAAAGTCTTCCCAATACAATTGGAAAATTGGTGTCGCTTCAAACATTAGATTTGCACTCTAATAATTTGCGAGCTCTTCCTGAACTGATTTGGGAGTTGCGCAACTTGACATTATTAAATGTGTCTTCGAACATTTTATCTTCGTTTCCAAAGCCCGCAGGCCAGGAAATCCTGCGGATCTCTAGCGTTCTTTCCATGAAAGATACGCTTGGCGATAAGCTGATGCTGGAAGCTTCACACTCGGTCGACAATTTATGGGCGCCAATAAAGAAGGAGCCCGAGGTTGAGGTGGTTGTTCCAGATGATTTCTGCTCATTGTGTGACAGCTTACTTGTATTGACATTATCGGATAATCGCTTGGGCGTTGATTGTTTCGAATCAATCAGCATGTTGACTTCTCTCAAGTCATTAAATTTATCTTATAACGACTTGATGGAAATCCCCGAAGGCTCGATTATGAGATTGACGAGGTTGAATGAATTATACCTTTCCGGAAATCAATTGACGAATTTGCCTGCTGACGATCTCAAGACTTTACGGGCATTGAAGCTCTTGTTTGTCAACAACAACAAGCTCGTTTCACTACCTATCGAGCTTAGCGAGTTGACTGATTTGCAGCAACTCGATGTGGGGTCAAATCAACTAAAGTATAATATCTGCAACCGCCGATATGATTGGAATTGGCACTCAAACGCCAATCTTCGCTTCCTCAACTTTTCGGGAAATAAGCGCTTCGAAATCAAACAGAGCCACGTCCAAAACCCGGAAACGGGCGAGGACTATGATAGTTTGCTAGTCTTGAAAAAATTGAATGTCTTGGGATTGATTGATGTCACCTTGACAACGACTTCGGTCCCGGATCAGAGCGCGGATATGCGGATCCGCACTGCCGCCTCCGAGCTGAACAGTATTGGCTATGGAGTTGCCGAATCAATCGGCCAGCGTGAGTGTGTTTCTTATCGCGACATTTTCATTCAAAAATTCCGTGGTAATGAAAATGAGATTCTTGTTTGTTCGTTTGACGGTAAATGGGGCGCTAAAGACCAGGGGCATCGAATATCTGCGGTGGCAAGGCTGTTATTCGTTCCATTATTCACACAGGAGCTTGATAAGATCAAGGACGAATCTGAGATCAACGAGGCCATCCGCAAAACCTTTTTGGCATTGAATAAGGAAATTAACGGAACCCTCGCTGCTAAAAAGGGCCATTCCATTCCGTCGGGCCAAATGCTGGAAGAATTGAGCGACTTGAGCTTGGACTTTGACGCCAACGCCGGATGCAGCGTAACAATGCTTTATTTGAAAGATGAAAAATTGTATACTGCGAACATTGGAGACATTGAGGCCATTTTATCTCGCAGCAATGGCGATCATGTTCTACTTACCACCAAGCATGATCCCACGCTGCGTATGGAGTTTGAAAGAATAAGAGCGTCCGGCGGATACGTCTCTGGAGATGGTGCTCTTGACAATTCATTGACGGTGTCGAGAGGTGCTGGCTTTTTCAATTTCTTGCCCCACACTCATTCAGGTCCCGATATCATCAGTATGCCCTTGACTGCGGCTGACGATATGATCGTTGTGGCGACAAGAACGTTTTGGGACCACATATCGTATGAATTGACTGTTGATATTATGCGTCAAGAGAAGGACGATCCAATGTTGGCGGCTCAGAAATTGAGAGATTACGCAATATGCTATGGAGCTTCAGACAAAATGGCCATCATTGTTCTCACTTTGGAAGATGTAAAGTCGCGCCAGGGCAAGGCTACCTCGACCCTGTTATATCACAATTTGGGTCGTGAAAACGACCACTACACCCGCAGACGCGACAGAACTGCATTAACAGGCGACTCATCGTTGGGTCGGCTCGAAAAGGAAATCGACCCACCTATTGGAGAATTGGCATTGGTCTTTACAGATATCAAGTCTTCCACGTTGTTGTGGGATACGTATCCCGTGGCGATGCGTTCTGCCATCCGAATTCACAATTCGATTATGCGGCGCCAGCTTCGAATCGTGGGCGGCTATGAAGTGAAAACAGAAGGTGATGCATTCATGGTGTCGTTCCCGTCACCCACCTCGGCATTGATCTGGTGCTTCAACGTTCAACATAATTTGTTGACTGCGGATTGGCCGAGTGAGATCTTGGAGTCGCAACATTGTTGTGAGGTCACTGACCACCATGAAAATACAATGTTCCGTGGCTTATCTGTCCGTATGGGAATCCATTGGGGTTCTCCATTATGTGAGCCGGATGTGATTACCGGCAGAATGGACTATTTCGGGCCAATGGTGAACCGTGCGTCTCGAATCAGTGCTGTAGCCGATGGCGGCCAAATCAGCGTTAGCTCGGACTTTTTGGATGAGATCAATGCACTTTATGCGATACACGACGATATCAAGTCCAAGAAAACGACGGTCTTGGAAGCGTATCACGGCAATGTGCGTGCGGGAGAGATTATTGAGCGTGAATTGACCTCTCTTGAAGATGTGGGCGGTCATTATATGCCTTTAGGAGAACGGAAATTGAAAGGTCTCGAAACACCAGAACCGATCACTTTGGTTTACTCCACTCGCCTCAAGTACCGGTTTGAAATTACAACAGCGAGAACATCTGAGGATCGTACGGGCAAGATATTCGAATCGCTCACCATGGACTCACTCTTTGAATTGCGGGCGGTATCTCTCCGTCTTGAAGCGTTTTGCTCTAGCATTGGAATGTCGAAACCTCTGGGAGATCCTTCACGGCTGTCATCGATACTGGAAACGGCAAGTTTACTGAAAATCGTTCAAGAACGAGATACAATCGAACTCTTCAATCATGTCGTCACCCGTATCGAGTCAGCCGTCACTGTTCTCTTTTTGAGACAACAAATGAGTCTATTACGAGGAACTGGAGGTCTTATTCAGCTCACGAATGGAATGCCGATACTGGCAGTACTACTGGAATTGGCGGCGTTAGTTGGGAAAGCACAGGAGCTTGGTGATATCCAGTTCGAGTCGTAAATATATAGCTCCAGTATACACAAGCATTGTCATCGATCCTGCATGATGACGAAGGGACCGTGAATTTCGGGTTGGGTGGCCGGATCGTTCTTCAAAGAGCTGAGGCCGGGAGAGATTGAGTCTGGTAAATGGCTGTTCTTGGACTAGGCAGAAGCCATTCGTCTGTAGTTTCTGACGGCGTTGACCGGATTGAGAGTACTGGGAGTGCCGGAAGTGTTGCGAGCTTTACATCGAATGATGCGCGCCGCTTATCTGAGCTGCCTAGTCAGCAATTCAAACCGGTTCCGCATCCTATAATACTTGATCGACCGTTGGTGGATACCACTGATCGTCTTTTGAGTAGTGATAGCATGCCATTTTTACGCGAGGTGAGCTATTGTGAGGCCATTGCTGGCCGTTCCAAGTTTCAAGATCATCCTCAGGACTCTCCACCACCGGGACCTCCTGATTTGGTCCATCGCGGCAAGCTCTGCAGTACTCGTTCTGCAGAGTACATGAACAATGATTTCTTATCGAATTCCGACAAAAAATCGAGTTTGGAAAGCGATGGGGGTTATGTGGGTAACTACCATTATGTGAATGGCATGGACTTTGACCACTTTGAACAATCGGTGGAGCAATACATGTATAAGGTTGCAGGTATCATCAGTCATGGGGTCGACTACTTTTTCCAAAGTGACCGGTCTGCGAGTAACGTCGCCAACACTGGCAAACGAGAAATGGTCGTCAGCTATTGCACGTATAACATTTTCAACAGGCTGGATTTCCGCGTGAAAATGATCATAACTCTGGAATCTTCTCTGAGACGAGCTCCGGTGAAAATCGATAAACAGTATCTGATAATTCCCAACCGAGCACCAGATCAACGAAGTCGGAAGACTTTCAACTATAGCACACGTACCATTCAAAACATCAGTCCTCTTTTTTGGGAGGAGTTGAAGGTATCTCAAATTGTCCGCACATTTCTACATCTCGATGCACCTCTGCTTCAAATTCCAGGATTAGTGACTCTCCCGCATTATGTCCAAGACAAGCGATTCTTAATCCAATCGATAAACTTGGTAGCGAAACACTTGGCGCGGGGATTTATGTGCGGCACCGCCGCGTCTTTCGGCAATGCTACGTCCAGCGGTCTCAAAACAGATGAAAACGGCCTGACTCTGGTTTACCGTAACCATCTCATTCTTGCATTACTCCGACTATGTCAATTAGATATTAGCGGCGAGTGCTCGAATTTCGCCATTACGGCAATCAAAGACCTTTACTATGAAGGGAAAGAAACCGGTCCATGGGATTATGTGATTCTCAAAATTCTCAAGGCACAAAATGGATCTAATAATGAACAAAAATTCTTGGAATTAATAAACCACCATTTGGCTAATCACGACTTGTATTCAACGCAACTGGCATTATTGCTTTTACAGCAAGCGCGATTTTTGATCACCAAGGGCGCTTTTGTTCAGGCCAAAGTCGTTGCCCAAAAATGCGTGACGATCTTACCACTAGATTTCGAGTGCTGGGAAACGCTTACGCTATGCAATGTTTTGCTTGAAGATTATTCAGAGGCATTGCTTGTTTTCAATACAATACCGATATTGTCACACGACATAAAACCCCGTTCCGAAGAATATAAGGTGAATGGGGTCGATGACAAGTTCACAGCGACCTTCATCGAGCGCATGAACTCCATTGATGAAGAAGTCATTTCAGAACAAACGTTTGAGTCGTATTTTCCCCAGCCCCTAGTCTGCGACTCGAATCCACGGGGCAATGTGTCGCTGCGGCCGAAACGTCTCAAGGAAAGACCTCTTGGCTCTATAGCCAAGATCTGGGGCGATGAGTTCCTCTACAGTCCACATTTGCGGCATCCGATTTGCGGTAATTTCTTCACTCAATCGCCGCTAATGAATTGCTCTGCGTTGGAATTATCGCTGGTAGATGCTAACATGATTCGATTGTGTGGTCCGAGCTCCACAAAGTCGTTGTTGGCCTCTCAATCTGCCGGCACATGTACGTCGTCATTGCTTGATTTCAGTCGCACATCCACTTGGGGCCGATGCTACGACCTTCTTTCGTTTATGATTGCTCGGGCCGGATGGGAAACCATTGCCCGGATAAAGGAGCAGGCATTCAAAAAGCCCAGGAAAGACACAGCCAATGGCGATTTTGTCATTGACAAGGCAATAAGACAAGAAAGCTGTGTTGCATGTGAAGAATGGGTAGAGCGTATTTTCATGGTCATCTACGAAGATTTACGCACCATGGTTTCGGTGACTACAGAGAAAAAGGATACCAGACGCAGTGCCCTCGAATGGGAAATGACGGGGCTTTTGGGATGGGCATCCAAATATAGCTTGAAAGAGTCCATGAGCTCCTTGGTGACGAGCGTTGTTGGGAATGCGTCTGAGGGAAAATTCGATTACTTTGGCGTGGTCGCATGTTTGGAGATTTATGACGAATTCATTTTGGGTGCGTCACAGGATTCTCAAATTGATTTGTACCACGATGACTATAATCTGGCATTCAAAAGCAACAAGCTCATAGTTGAGCTTTCCGGAGTACTGTCTGAAGGCTTCACCAACGGCCTCGAAAGCAAGTATTTGAATCTTGATTTTGTGCTTCTCAATTTGTTGAAATTGATCAGTTGGAATGTGAGATGGTATCAATACGTGCCGAATTATTTGGTATTCCGTTTGCTCAACAAACTCATTATACGTTTTGATCACATGTATATATTGGCTCAAATGAGGATTGTGTTTGAGCGACACAAAAAGGCGAGCAAGAGCCCCACCACTAAGAGTTTTATGAAGAATATCTGGAACACTTCGTCCGCTTCAGCAGACGAAAAGCATGAGTTCAAGTTTGCCGAGAACGATACGATTCTCGAGTATGTGAAGAGTCTAATTCTATGGATGGAAGGTGCCAAATCAAGAGTTGGAAACATATAAATAAAGTTTAGAAATTGACCTCTCAAAAGCAAGGAATATGGATTCTGCAATCACCATGGATCCGCAATCCCCTCGAGCGATTTTTTTCTCTTCTACTCGACCTTCTTGTGAGGAACACCCAAGACCTTTTTGCGTTGCCTGATCATATAGGTGTAGAGCATATAAAGGCCAGGGATATAAGTCACCAAGATAACTTTCAACATGGAAGAGTACCAAGTGCCTACAACAGTGGCGGCCTCTCCAAGTGACAAGTAAATCATGAATGTCTCTGAAAAAACTCCACAAGGGTATAAGACATAAAAGGTCGAATAACGCAACCACGTCAACCAATACGGGACCTGATTGGGGGCGCGCAAACTAGAAGCATAGAAGGAATAGCGGATGATCTCAGTGACTGACCAACTAAGGCAGAGGGTGATATAACACCAATGACCGTTGGCAGGAGAATTGGGCAAAAGATGGCAGATCCCCCAAACGATCAATAATCGAGAAGCAACTTGAGTGGCCGTGGTGAATAATGGAGACCTTACGATCCCCACTGCCGAGTTGAAGACTTCAACAAGAGCGAAAGTCTGAATGGCCGTGGTGATGCGGTTCGTATTGTTGAAAAGGTATGGTTGACCAGTGGTCAATGCCAAAAAGACAGTGTTGAACAAGACAATTGACCACAACGAAGCCGAAATGGAATTATATGCAATGAGCCATTTATTGGGCTCTATCTTCAGAGTCATATCGATGTATCTCACCCAACCTTTCTAGTTTAGTGCAATATTCACCGTTGGGCTGATGGAGCCGAGGATGGGCGGGGTAGATCATTATGTAATAATCACTTATATAATCGATAAGTCTTAAGTCTTCCCCGGAGTCTCGGGGAATGTCGGAGAAGGAAGATCGTGACTTTGCACATCTAACGGTACTTGATACCTTAGGGGCGTTAAGAGCTACTATCAGGTATGTGTCGGTTTATGATATATAAGGGAAAGGAGTCTATGGCACTCTCTGATCTCTTGACAAAGCCTGCGCATTCCATAATCAATCAATCATTTGATTCGAGACTTCGCTTGGATATGCGTAATCCCATCAATGGTGATGGGTTTGGTGTCGGCTACTATTCTGGTGCAAAGGAACCATGTGTGTTCAAGGCCACTACTCCCGCATGGAACAATGTAAACCTTAACAATTTGTCCAATAGCACCTCATCTCTGTTGGTTTTCGGTCATGTTCGCGCCCTGACTCAAGGAACATTATCTGAGACCAATTGCCATCCGTTCCATTATGGTAATCTCATGTTTATGCATAATGGTGGGATAGCTGGGTTCGATAAGATCAAACGTAAAGTCGTCACTCACTTGGCTGATCCATTCTTTTTGTATATCCAAGGGTCGACCGATTCTGAGTGTTGCTTTGCCTTGTTCTTGGATGTTCTATACAAGATGGGCTACGACGTGGCCGATTTGAATTTACATGTGGGCCATACTATACTTCGGAAAGCACTTTTGAAGACTATTGAGTTGTTGAAAGATTGGCAAGTCGAGGTCACTCAGGAACCGTCGCTCATGAATTTCGCCGTCACCGATGGCGAATCGGTGGTTGTGAGTAGATATGTCACGTCGAGAACAGATGAGGCCGCATCGCTTCATTTCAGTACTGGTTCCCGATTCTTTGAATATGAGCCTGGCCATTATAAGATGGAGCGTCTCAATAGGTCTCTGGATATAATTTTCGTTGCCAGTGAGCCGTTGACATTCGAAAGGGGCGATTGGATTTGCGTGCCCTCCAATACAATCATCACAATTACCAAAGGCAATACTGTTTTGATGCATCCGATCGAAGATGAATTCTGGACCGTGGATAATAATAGGTCATCGGGTCTTGCTATGGAGAAAGGTTTAATGGGCGGAGTCCCTTCAAAACCTGCTGATCTGAAAGAATCGACGCCTCTGATCTCTTCAAGCCAGAATAGACAGATTGAGAATTCTTTGGCAGAGGTGCCGCCTTTGGAACGCGAGGGAAGAATGCGCGGGATAGATTTGGCGGCAAAGTGAGTTCAAAGTCTGGAATTCGGCGGCAATACTGGTCTCAAACTGAATATCCATCTTACGAAATCCCGCGTTCGGGACGTTGGACCAGATTTGGGGCCCCGATTTAGTCGCGGGGTGAAGCTCAAATTCAAATGCCGTCTGCAGGGAAATATGACGGACGGGTTTGAGGCTTTGCTCTTCTGGCCTGGCTGGGCTCTCCGATTTTACTAATGGTCAAAGTCTCTTCTGAAATGTGATGATCGGAAAGGAAATCACTCGTATCATGACGTCACGGATATTCCGATAATGCAATGGTCGAGGTCTCCCAGTTGAAAGGTTGTCGAGGTGATTGGCAGAAATCCCGCCTCAAGACGGGCGCTTCATTCGCGCCTCACCCGTAAGCTACATTGACGGCGACTTCACTTTTGGTCTTCAGCTCTAGCCTTTTCTTCACCTTGCACTTTTAATTCTTGACTCTTGTTGAAAATTGGTTGATCAGCTTTATTGTTCCATTTATTATCTTATACTCATCAAAACATTATTGCATTAGTATTGTTACATTGTAGATCGTGAGGTTGTTAAAGATGGTCTCGAGGGTGGGTTGAGGCCATTGTCATTATCTCGAGTATGCTTGGAGGTTGAAATAACTTTTCAGGTTGATTCGGTGTTCAATCAAGGTGGCCATCATTAACCCTTGCTGGATGCACGCATCAATTTTGATCCAGACAGTCCTAAATCTTGCAGGAAACTCGTCAGAGACACTTCATTATGTTCATCTTCCAACACTTCATCCTCATTGTCGGATGAGCTTGAGCTATAGTCTTCACTTGAAAAGTCTTCAGTGTCACGCAAATGGTTCCGACCTGGTCCGCCTGCAAGTAAGGATCCCTTCCCATCGTAGAGAGGATTGGATTTCTTGTAGGACATACCATCGTCATTTGGATCTTCATAATCATCGTCATCATCATCATCGCCACCAACAGCACAACTTGCACCCGCAGCATCAACATCGATATCATGCAATGATTCTATGGGTTTGATTTTTGGAAATGGCGGTAAATCTTGGGGGTCGTGAGGAGAATCTGCTGAAAAGGCTTCGGCGGAGGCAGTATCATTGAGGTGTTGTGACATGTAATTGGTGAAATGGTCGTCATCGTCTTCGTCATCATCATCGGAATCGGAATTGCACTCATTCCCCTTGCGAGTGGTTTCTCCATCAGATTGATTTCCTAGAGGCAGTTCAATCAACTCGTCCATTGTGATATCTGGCTCATCACTAACATCATGATCGACACTCGGGTCCAAGACCAATTGCGTATTCATGCCTTCGCTGATATCGTTCATGCCTTCGTCATAAGTACTGTTATCCTCCTCCTCACCTGCATCCTCGACCTCTTCTCCTCCACCACCCAAAATGGCATTGTACTTTTCGCGGGTGTCGTACAAGACAATGCTCACGTAATTTTCCCAAACAGGGTCATTAACCTTGATATCAATGAGTTCACTGAGGGTGCTGACAGGGTATAATTGAATGAATTTTACAACCTCTTCGGCGATCAAAGTCAAGTGGCCCATGAATCCCAAGCGTAAGCCGTTGTGGCTCGATTCATATTCCGTGCATAGTCTTTGGCCATCAATGATTTTATTGGTGATATCACCCAAATGGAAAAGATCAATGGCCAAAAACTTATTGAACCCAATGTCCATGGATCCATTCAACACTTGTTGGACAATATCAAAGACCACATTGTGTAGAAAGTTATTCCAAGGGAACTTGAAAAACATGGACAAGATGTTGGAGATGATCTGGGTATCGAACAAATGGATCTTGAGGAAATCGCCCACCACTGGGTTCGCCCGGATCTGGTCTTCGGTAAGATTTGCATTTGCATGGGGTTCTTCGTCATCGTTATCGACACCTTGTTGAACGCTAAGGGAAGACTCATCGCCATTCAGCTTTGAGTTGAACGAGTCGATCGTGTCGTTGAACTGAGTCCCGGCATTCTCATCAAACGAATGAGTATCTGTATCAGTTTCCGCAAGAGATTTAGAGTCGGTGGAATCGGTCTGTTCCTCCATTTCTTGCACGGGCATAACGATCACCTCATTGTACTTGAAGCTATTAGGATCAAATGCCTTCAATTTTTCCCGAACGGCGTCGCGTTCAGCAACAACATCGTATCCCTTGTTGTCATTGAGTAAAGCCATATTGGAGCAATGCAACAATTCAGCTACCAACTCACAGATCTTGAAGCGCTCAAACCCTAAGGGCTCGATTTCGCCAAATGGCGTTCTGAGCTTGCGCGAGGCGTCGCTGTAGATTTGATTCATGAGGAGCTGATTGAAGTCGTCAATTTTACCACCAAACACTTTAAGCAAGTGCCCCAAATAAATAGGATCGCGGCCAGTAGGAGGGTGGCTTCCCAAAGTGATATAGAGGATGGGCAAAATATCATAATCGGAATTGTTTTTGCGAATGATCTCAATAATTATGCCGACCCCATTAGCCAAGGAGTATCTTCCCTTGAGCATTATACGACAGAGGCTTTCCATTTGTTCGGAGGAAACCAATTCTCTGGTTAATTCGTTCGGGCCGATTGTCGAATTGTCAGTGGCGGAATTGGCTGAAATGGTGATGAGGGCCTTCAAAAAGTCCGCAGCGGAGCTTTGGCGGAGTAACGACTGTTCGTTATCGTTCATACCGGCGGCGGTGGTATTCTCCTCAGCCTTTTTGTCATTGTGATTGCCATTGTTATAAGCCGTTTCGGTATCCTTTTCGGTATCCTTTTCGGTATCCTTTTCGGTATCCTTTTCGGTATCCTTTTCGGTATCCTTTTCGGTATCCTTTTCGGTATCTTTTTCGGTATCCTTTTCGGGAACCTTTTCGGTATCATTCTCGGTGTCCTGCAGATCCAATGCGGCAATGAGTTTCGTAATGAGCCCTTGTCGTTGCAAGAAATCAATAATCCCCGTGGCATTATCTGGTTTATCGGTTGAGATGAGTTTAAGGAGAAAATCCATCAAGGGCGGGTTCGTGATGTGATTCATGAATTTGGTGACCAAATTCGGTTGGTTCTCAATGAGGTATGCAATCATATCGTCACATTTCATATCGAGCAAATGCTCCATGATTTTTGTGAAATAAGTCGAGAGATTGATTGATAATTGCTCGGACGTATCCAAGACTTGCCAGAGAATGTTCAAGATATCGACTTGGTCCATGACGGCATCGGTCAAGGACCATATATCTGCCGAGAGGATTTCTGCGGTGATGGCCGATTTGCGGCTTGCACGTTCTTGCGGAGATTCCGAGTCTTCATCGAGGTTGATGGATGCGCGATAGTCGGGATTGCTCAAGGTGCGTTCCAAGCTATCATCCTTTCTCAAAGTGCTATCCAAGCCATCGTCGTTTGCGATCGCCAGAGCATTCTCATCAGAGTCGAGAATGCTCATTTTGGTCCCGGAACCAGGGGAGCCAGGAGGTACAGTGGGAGAGGTTGTAGGGGAAGGGGATTTAGAAGAGGATTCGATGGAATCCGAGGTAAGCTGATCTGAGGAGTCCTGATCGGATAAAAAGACATCACCCTCATGAACCACCAAATCTACGAGTAAACGCAAAACATTTGGTTCACGCAAGAATTCCAATAACATGGGGTTATTAGATAAGAGTTCCTGGAGCAAATCCTCTTCGTCCAACAATTTGAAGAGAAGACGACGAGAATGATGGGGCAGACCATCAGATTCTTCATGGTGACATTCCAATAGAGTGGTTATACTAGATAATGAAGCGAATCCATTACTGAATTTCCAGAATGAGCCGGACATGACGAGGAAGGGGGGCGGCAAGAAGAGATGAGTTCTCTAAGGAGATACAAGCACACTAGAGTTGAGATGGAAGCAGTTCACACAGCACAAAGCACAGAGCACAGAGCACAGAGCACAAAGCACACCGACACCGGAATTTAACTCAAACTCGACGGTTTAAAAAAAGGATATCTTGAAATAGAAAGGGCAGTTGTCGTCAGAGGAATCGTTGAACGTATTTCACTCACACAACACCGACAAATTACAAGAAGAAGGCGACTTTCGATGCAAATTCCCGAGAATCGCCGCTCTGTTAGAAAATTCGTCGGGCGCAGCAAGAAAAAAAAAATTGACTCTGATTTTTTCACGAAGACTGAGACGGACTGAAACTGTCACTAAGACTGAGACTGTCACGAAGACTAAGACTAAGTCTGAGACTGCTACTGCTACTGTAACCATGTATAGATTTCTTGGACGTACTGTTGGTACTACTCGATCTTTGAATCTGATACCGAGGCTTTCTGGTGGGTTGCGGTTCTTGGGAAGTGTCACTCCTTCTCTGTTGAAGTTTTCATCTCTGTCTTCAGCGCTGTCACCCTCTCTGTTGCCCTCTTCAAACCCCTCCCTGTCCTCCTCCTCATCCCCCGATTTGTCCCTTTTGAAGCTCAATTCTAACGGCTCTCAAGACTTATACGCCATTTTCAAGCTACACAATATGCCGTACTTGGTCACCAAAGGTGATAAAATCTACCTTCCCTTCAAATTGAAAAAGGCCCTGGTGGGCGATGAATTGATCTTGAATAACGTCACTACCTTGGGAGCTCCTGAATTCACCTATAATGATGATAACGGGATTCCTCCCCTGGCCTACGATTTGCGTGCTAGTGTCGTTGAAATCACCCGCGAGCCTTGCTATCAAGTTTATCGTAAAAAGCAGAGATGTCGCCGTTTGAAAACTTTCAAGGTTGAGCCTCATCAAACAGTCTTGATGATTAATGAGTTGTCTTTGAAGTAGACTATCCAATATGACAGTCAGGTATCTTTGCTTCACCAAATTTGTATATATCTCTATATTGTGATAGTAATATACCGCAGTCGGCTAGTAATGTACCGCAGTGTGCTAGTAATGTACCACAGCGTGCTAGTAATGTACCGCAGTGTGCTAGTAATGTACCACAGCGTGCTAGTAATAAACCCCAGAGTGTTTCATTAAAACACCCTTACTGCTTTACATCGTGCAATCTACAGTTATATGGTGACTGCATGTATCATCATTAACCCGGCCAGGCCGTCTTGGTCATCTGGAGAGGAACCCCCTCACTCTATATGACTGCCCTTTTCAGCCGATTAAGTTTTATCATCAGGGCCAACTTTGTGCTTTCGAACGAAAAGTCTCCACTCAAAGTAATGAAAGGATGCTTCAAGAGTTCTTTCGCCGTAGGTCTCATTTCCGGATCAATAATAAAACATTGATGGATGAAATCCTTGGCATCTCTCGATAGCAAATGCGATATCTCTTCCAGAATTGGCGGCGCAAGCTTTGTCTTGCCGATTTTATAAATCGCCAGCACCACCGCTTCATTGGACCATGGCCGTTTCCCGGCAAACATTTCGAGAACAACACATCCCAACAGCCAGATATCGATCTTGGCACTGTACCCTTGTTTTTTATCTTCCACAATACTATCGATAACCTCAGGCGCCATCCAGAACACCGTTCCTTGCATTGACATTTCGGCATTATTGACATAAATGTCTTTAGACCGCTTCGAGATCCCGAAATCAGATATCTTGCATGTGCCATCGATTTCAAGCAAAAGATTATCTGCTTTCATATCACGGTGAATGATTCCGTTCTTGTGCAAATATTCCATTCCCATCAACACTTGTTTGGTGATGAACCGTATAAGAGGCTCTTCAAACCGTCCAAATGATTTGAGACACAGCGCAATGGACCCCCCTGCAACATATTCCAAAAATAAACTGTAGATGTTGCCTCGTTGTTCATGTCCCAAATACTGAACGATATTCACGTGGTCCAAATCCTTGACAGTTTCCACCTCAGAGTTGAGTGCGGTGATCCCGCTCAGCGCATCGCCGTCTCGATTCGATGATGACACAACCACCTGTTTCACCGCTAGCATTTCGCCCGTAGTGACGTTGAGCCCCAAGTATACGGCGCCGAACGAGCCTCGCCCAATCAATTCTCCTTTGATCCATGCGAATTCCTCGACCTTTTGATGTCCGCCACCAGCCTGTAGATTGCTGACGCTTCCATTATTGATTTGCGAGGATGTCACTTCCACAACGCGTTGGCCCCACATCTTGGTGTTGATCCGCTTGAGACTCCCGCTAGTACTTGCAAGTGCATGTTTCTTTGTCATGTCTTTAGACAGATTCACCAACTGTTTCGGATTCTGCTCCGTTTGATACTCGGCCATTTTCTTGCGTGCTTCGTTGGCCACTAATCGTATAGTCTTCATTCGTTTCATTATTCGCGGTGCAATGGTCTCGAATTCATCAGCAAGATTCCGTTGGGGCTTGACGGGCGAGATATTGGCATTGGAGAATGCGCGCGAAATCGTTCGTCTCATTAGTGGGGGTGGTGCCGATGGTTTCAAAATCTCCGGCGGCGGAGAATGACAAGTATCAGTTTCCAGTGACAATCCAGATGCATCAATAATCGGGGTATCCAAGTTTGTAAAGGGGAAATACTTTTCGAGATTATCATAAACCTCCTCCACCGGTGGTCGGAGCTCCATCAACGTGAGAGTGCTGGTGATATCCGAAACCAGTCGTTTGCGTCGTTCGTCCTTGAACATCGGTTTCATAAAGAACAGGTCGTCGCCATCGCCATCCAACGTCTCTCGTGAACTGATCATAGTGGAATTGGCAATCAAGTTTTTACATGATGGTTTCTTTGCAATGGGCTTTGCAAAAAAGTCGTCATCGCTATCGTCACAAATCAGTGTGAAATCATCATCATTCATAAGACTGAAATCAGGCACATTGCAGAACAGAATGTCATTCTCGCCAAAAGCATCAAATTCCTTTACTTGTCGACTAGCTTTCTTTGTTGACTTGCGCGTATTGGCATTCAAGCTGAGATCGACCAAACTCTGGGTGCGCCCGCCCGTTTCTGATTTCAAGGTTGAGCTGGAGTTTGCTCGGGATACGGCTTGTTTGGATACGATCGGCCGTGGCGGAGCAACTCGTTTAGCAACAAAAGTAGACTTCTCCGTCAGCAAGGAAGAGACTGATGCCGCGGAAGATAATGATGGTCTCGTTGGTTTTTCATAATCAATGAGCAGGGAAAGATCATTTTCGCGACGGCTAGTGATGTCCGGGTTTAGAATCGAGGATGGCTGATTGTGTTGACTTTGTTGACTTTGTTGCGGCCGATTGGGCAATGCGGGTGGCTTTTCGTGGGTGAGTTTCCCGAAACTCCCGTTACTGGATTTGGTAATTATTGATGCTCTTCGTGAAGATGAATTCAGACCAGTCTTTTTCTTTCTCAACTTCGGTTCGGGGATTTTCATTGTGAACGAGGACGCCGACGAAGAGGGCGCGCCTCCTATGCCAGTGGTATTGCTTGTACGAGGAGTTCCACGAGAACGGCTAACTTGGAATTCCTTGGGCGGTTTGCGCATTGGTTTTTTGGGTTTCCCCGGATTAGTCTTTAGACCACTGGTGTCCTTGAAATTGAGATAATCAACCTTTTTGTCATCTCGATATTGTAACATATATTGTGGAGTTGCAGGATAAGTTCTTTCTCCGCGCGGTTCGAAAGACCGCGAAGAATCAGCAGAGTAGGCAGTGGAATGAGTCGTCGTCGCCAGCAAGGGACCCATATCTTGGATGACCAAGAATTTAAGGCTGGGCATCATAATCAATCGCGTCATCATAGAGTCAGGTATCTCATGACCGGGCTTGCATAATAAATCTGTCAAATGAAACGTAATTACACCAATATCTATAATGTCCAAAGATTTCATAATTGCACGCTTGATATTATAAAAAGATTTGCAATCAGGCTCGGAAATCAGTATAGCCGTGAAATGGACATTATCTTTGGTGGCAAGAATTCTAGTGGTGTGGTCAGTCGAAGTCGGTATGGGTCGGTACTTTGCGTCAATAGTGAAGGCCAAGTCATTGGGGGAAATGAGGTATGGTGATTCATCTCGGTTCAAAACATGATTGGTGGGAGTTTTCAGGAAGCCGCCTGGGGTTGAGCGTTGATTAGGGGATTTCTGGAGGCCGTCTGGAGATGAACGTTGATCGAGGGATTTCTGAAACCCGTCTGGAGCCAAATGGGTACCACTTTGATATTTTGGAAATGTCGGAGGATTCAAAGTACCGTTTAAAGCCTGTGAATCACTCACACTGCGTTGTCTAGAGTCAGGGCCAGGCACTTTGAGATCTTTACTTTCACCTTTGAGTTGGTTGACATTAGAATGATTGGGATTACCATCATGAAGCTTCTGAGTGGGTAAGTTGATGGGGCTTGGCTGATGAGAAGCACTAATTGGACTCGGCTTTCGTGATGAGCTATTAATCGGGCTGGGCTGATGAGATGTATTACCAATTGTGCTGCTATCGCGACCAGCCCCGTTGGTGCCATTTGGAATCAACTCAGCAGCACTAGATTTGCGACGTCTATCTGAATATGCATTCAACTTTAGATTTTGGTTTCGGATTTGAACTTGATTTTGATGTTGCTTTTGATTTTGATTTTGATGTTGATTTTGACCTTGATTTTGATTTTGACCTTGATTCTGATTTTGCTTTTGACCCGGATTCTGATTCGGATACCTCGATAAATTATTGCGGGATGGACTTTCTAATGAGAACTCATCAAGTCCAACTGTCCTTGCACTCTCGTCTGATTTTCGACCCGTGTCGACGGAAAGTCTTTGCTGGAAATTGGAATGGGCCCTTGAAGTATCACGGTCACCGCCCAATTTCCGAAGAGTATTGATGATGCCGCTTCGCCGGAAATCACCAGCACCAATCTGTGAAAGCGGTCTCGTCAACCGTTTCGACACCTTATCAGTTAGCAGCTTCCCTGCGGACAAATCATCCGACTTTAAAGTAGGAGAGAATTTCGCCGGTTGATTGGGATATTCATTATGTTTCAACATATCGAGCTCGAAATCTTTGAGCGTACTATCTGACGAAGTCTTGCGATGATGTCGTCGAAAGAATTTGTGCGTCGGCGAAATGAACTCCTTGGGCGTGGTACGGGAGCCTGGATTCAAGTCCACAAACGATTGAGGACGCAGTGTTTGGCCTTGACCTTGACCTGGTGTTGATACAGATGCTGATGCCGATGCTGAAAGTGGTTGATTATTCCAATAGCCGATAGGACTTGATTTGCGGCTGTCCAGGGATTTCGTAAGTTTCCGCTGGCCAGTCGACAGTAAAGGGTCCGAGCTCGTCAGTTGATTCTTGTGTGAACGGGCCATTGCCGCAGGATCGGGCATTTCAGCACGCACAAGCTCAATGAACCGATTGACAGTGCTGGAAGGTTGCGCGATATCAAGATAAGGGACGAACTGCTTCCATATGGCGGAATTTTCATTGAAATTTGCGAGTTCCAAGAACCGGTTGCCGGAGATTTCATTACGTCGAAACGTATCTTTCCATGATTTGTGGAATCCATGTTGGTCAAGCCAGTTCTGGACATTCTCCATACTCCATTGATGGACAGAGTTGATGGATGGTTGAGTGCTCATTGCATAACGCAAAAAACGTCGGTCTTTAATATTGTTATCATCATACATGGAATTGAATGAGCCGATGGAATTGGCAGAATTGCGAGTAATGGTTTTGGTCATATCAGGTACCGGTGGAGCTTCAGCTTTTACCGAGGGAAACGATTGCGCGTTGACACTAGAATGACTCTTGGCAGATCCAAATGAATCCACTGAAATGTTCCGGCCGGCACTGTTAGACAAGTTCATGTTTTCCAAATTAAGAGAACTCTTGCTATAATTGTAGCCGCCAATAATCAGACTATTGGCTTCGGAAATGGGTGACACTATTGCTGGGTAAAGAGGGGGACTCACTTGGAAGGAATGCATGGTCAGGGGACCGTGCGCATCAATGAATGAGAGCAAGGGAGGACTATTGTCATGAACTGGTCCAACATATTCACCAGGCAAGGAAGGGTGGACAGGCTCCACATAGTCATCAACTGGCAGGATTGGATTTTTGAAATCGTCAGGATGAGGAATACGCATTCGTGGAAGTGGGGAAGAGGGCATTTGGCCTATTGGTACAATACCACCACTCATATTACGAATTGGAGATGACCTCAGTTTCGAGAATTGGAGGTCTTGGGCACTTAGAGACGTAGGAAGGAACTCTGATCTATAGTCAGATGTATACACGACACCATCCGAGTGAACACGAGAAGGAATCGGATTCCCGTTGTGATCATGTTCAAGATTGATAGCACGATCCGAGTGATGAGGCAGACCAAAGAGGGGGCTCAGCTGAGAAGAATGTGATCGAGGTGTAGCTCTAACAGGATTGAAAGATGGATATTTGAGTGTGGAGGTCTGACCAGATTCCACATCGCCATTCCACACCGTCCCCATTGCTAGATCCGGTGGTGGATCTTCCGCAAAAGAATGGTAGAACCATCCTTCACGTAATCAGGTCTGACGGTCACGCGGCAGTGCCCGTTGAAATGGAATTTGAACGAGTCTAATGATATGGGTAAGGAGAAAATTTACTCGGGATAAAAGAGAATTAAGGATGAGCTTTGAAATGGTCAGTTCCAGTCGCATCTCTACCTAGAAAAGCCTTGATCATAGTATATACCGAGTCACTAATTTCCGTAGCATTCGGATACTTCTCACCATACAAAATATTCCGAGTCATGTCATTAAAATGTATTGGAATTTCTTTGGGAGCGTTAAAAAAACATTTCGTTCGAGATTCTAAGACACTGGCCTTGAAAACGCTGTCGCCCTAGGTAGTACTCACCGGCCCTGAAGACCGCTCGCTGGCCCTAAACCTCAAAATGTTATCAATATGAATGCTCTCTCTCTAGTAAAATCATTATTGAGTGTACATGAATTCATTGGTCTGCTCGTAGAGTATGAGTTGTTGCTATCTCGGGCTGTTTCCGATTTGTTGCTCTACTTGAAGTGCTCTAACACTAGAGATACCCTCCATGTTTCCTCCAAGGATCTGAGCGACTCGTTAGAGTTTTGTTATGATTCCGTTCCACACCATCTCTCGATATCATTCTCCGATATTCACGCGGCCCTCGAACATCCCTCGCTAGGTGGGTACTCCTCGAAGAATTCATTATCCCATGACTTGGACACTGTGCTAGATGACTCTCGATTCCGATTCATTACCCTCAAATTACAATCACTCATTGACTTTATCAATGAAATCCATGATTTGTCTGATTTGAAATTGATCATGATTCTTTCAAAGTCGTTTGATTCCGCTGTCGCAGCCTCCTCCCTTTCAAAGCCTCTCTCACCTTCCGCCATTCATAGACCTCCTCGTCGAGGCCACGATCATCTCGTGGAGTTTCATTGCGATAACACCACTTTGAGCACCATCCATCGGTATTTTTTAGATCAGATCAATCAAGACCCATCCGTCGACCCAAATCAATGTGCGGAATTACTGCTTGCTCTATTCAAACATTTCTCCGGTGCCTCGTCTTTGACATTATCGGATTTTCCAACTATGGAATTGACTTTTCAAAAGTTTCAGGAATTCTTCTTGCATGGTGACACCACCAACGATCCACCCCTTTTGCCGTCTCGTTTTAATGATGTCAACCAGAAAATGATCTTGGACGCTCATTTTCTTCATCACGGTTCAACAGGCAAACCAAGCTGCACTACTTCTGATACTACTCCTACTACACTACTGGAGGAGTGTGATCGCTCCAATACCGTTCCCACCGCAGTTCTCGTGGACTATAAACCATCTGACACAACTCCTCCTCCAATTTCTATCCAGTTCAAATCATCCGATAAATCACTCACTTCAAGGCCGAGTAACTCGGATGCCTCCCTCTTACCACGCCTACGTGAATTGGCGTTGGAATTTTCAAAGTATGATCATAATTTCGATATTCGGTTCGTCAGGGTCTTTGAGATATACATGGGTCTTTTCCATAGTGATTGGCACTGCTTTGCCACTGTTCATGACCGTGAATACTTGAATGACATGGATCATTATATCCATTATCTTGCTGAAGATGCCTCCATCAATGATGAAGACAGGGATCTCGAACTCTTGAGTATCAAGAAATTTTTTGAAATGCACTTGTTGCTATTATCCAGATCGTCACAGTCGAGTACTCTTTTGATGCGTGCTAGCTTGTTTCTCTATGATCGAGATGCGAGAACTCGGCTCTGGGCGTTTCGAATTTGGTACAAACATGAAATCAGGATTGCGAATCTCATCTCGACAAGTCAGACTTTGGATCAGATATCTTTGCATGATAAACGGTTAAAGAATAGAGTATTCACCAATTGGATCCACAGTTCAAGGCGCATTCAAGAGATTGAATCCGCCGTAGATGCGGAATGTGCAAATTCTGCACTACAATTTGCCCTTGGGAAATGGTTGCAGAAATTGGTTATGGTCAAACATCTCAACATGATTGAATCGAAATATACCAAAAAGCGGTTTTTAGATTGCTGGTCAATGATCACGGCTGATCACCGGAGCCACATGTTGTTTGCGGCGCAATACCATCGCCAAAAGCTTTTGCAAGGAACATTTTCCCGGATCCGAGAACGATCAGTGAAATCACAACAGTTGGATCGAGATGCTGATCGATTTCGAAGCGTGATAAAAAAGACCCAATCCACGCGTCTAATGAGGAAAACGTTCAAGTCGTGGTACCTCAAGATGGATCGAAAGTATGATGTCGAATGTTTGGACAAGAATGGTTCCCCATTGACCAACTCATCCAGCAATATTGTTTTCCTGGCTCCCAAAAACGACCAGGGATTGGCGCATAAACTTGTTTCGCTCAAAGAAATGGAGCGTGTCCTCATTTTGCGTCAATATCATGAGCGTTGGCTGAAAGCTTATTCCTTGGTCAATATCGAGAGTCAATTGCAATCTCAACAGGATGACCGTATGCGACGATACTATTTCAAAACGATTTGGCAAAAACGGACATTGCAACTACAAGCCTTGTTGGAATTCCTTGCAAGACAAGATTCGATCTTGATGGAACGCAGATTTCTCCAATGGTCAAATTATGCAAAGAACATTGTGATTGCTCGTCTGGTTTATTCCAAGCATTTGTTACAATCTTCTTTCAACAAGTGGAAACTAGGAACCAAGTATAGGCTTTGGGAATCTCGCGACACCGATAGACGTCTTTCAGCTGCGAATTTCAAAGGCTGGATCCTAGCTTATCGTCGTCGAACATTTGATCGTGCAAAACTGTCACAGATCAAGCAGAAATGGTTCAAGTCATGGCGTGAAAGGGGTATGCACCATAAAGAATCACTTTTGTGTGCGATTGCATTCCAAACCAAAAATATCAAAAGGGCCATGCTTTTCAAATGGACCGTAAGATTGGCGCGGGTCCGTCAATTGAAGGAATCTGCCGATCATTTGTTGAAGCGAGAAACCCTCCACCGGATCATTAATAGATATGAAACGATTATCACTAATATGGAATTGGCCAATAAAATGCTGGAACAGCAGTGGTCGAATCGATTCGATGCGTTGGTTTGCTTACGAATTTGGACTCGGTCGTGGCTAGCAAGGAAACAGAAGAAACTTGATAATCTCGCGTTGGTATTCGATGAGAATGTTTCCATCTCCCATGCCAAGCGTCGTGCCCTCGAAAGATGGACAATGAAGCTTGACGGATCCAGATCACGCCTGGAAAGACTCGAAAAATTACTGACCATTTACTCGATCGCCTCGACGTATCCTTTCTTGAGGATATGGCGACAGAAATTGCGATATGTTCAAGACCTTGAACTAACAGGTCTTGAGATGATGCGATCAATACTGTTGAAAAAGGCCTTGATCGTATGGTATTCGAAAGAAACTCGATTGAATGATTTGAAAGATAAATGGATGGATTTCGAAGCATCTCGTGAAATCAATCTTTGTTCAATCATCTTGAAAAGCTGGTCACGGCGTACGACCAATATTCGTACCAGGAATCGACAAAGTTACGCGGCATTCCGTGAACGTCGAGAGTCGGCAACAACACGTACATTTTTCCTTCTCTGGATTTATCAATTGGAACAACGACAGACGCGTCGCGAACCCATTCTGGACGATGTGGATGAAAGAGACGCCAGCTCCATTAGTGACACGTCACCTCTTGCCAATAAATCATCGCGGTTATCAACGTCCAGTTTTCTTTCAACTCCTGTCAAGGAACATGTCAGTCCCGTGCGATATTCGACCCCTCGTGTTTTGCCAAGTAGCCCGTCGAGACTCAGCCAATCGACTCAAAGGATGCGAATGGGACGCATATTGGCCCAGAAAGAACATTTGAAAAGTGCGCGCACTTCTCCGCGTCGCAGTAATATAAGGCTGACTCTGAGTGCTACGATCGGTCCCGAAACCTATCCCATTAGTGACTTGGGAAATGTGGGAAAAGGACCCTTGATGGGTGAAGATACCAATAATCGGTTTATCAGATTGCCGCCTCCTTCCAATTCGTCCTCTTTGCCCCCTCGCCGAAATGATCTGAGAGTTAATATGAACATGGCCACACCGCCAGCCCCACCCAATTTCGCTACGGTTCGACCTGTCAAGTCACGAGATCCTATAGCTGAATTACCTCCAATCACTCGACATGCCAGTCGTTCGGTGGAACCGGTTTCATTGGGCGAAGAAACAGATATAGCGACGGCAAAGCGCATGAAAAAGATTACGCCCATTGTGATGCCGCCGTTCGAAGAGGATCAACTCCGGTTCTCGCCGGCATCCAAGATTAGAGAAAGGTTACTAGCTCAAAGTGATATTTGAAAAAGACATCGATGTGATAGGAAAATGACTGAAATTGGTATGTATGTTTTCCAAAATTCTCAATCAGACTTTCAAGACTTGTTGTGAATTCGGGGGGACTCGAAAGGCCCAATGGCTTCCGATTCGTTTATCGCATAGCGATTTCTATGGCTCGATCGCGTTAATAAACATTGACCTTTACGCTGGGCCTTTTTGGCCAATTCTTTGTCCCTTAAAGTTACTCCGCAGCGTCCCTTGCCCTTTCCAACACATGAAAGGCTGGTTTCGTGACAATCAATTGCCTAATGAAGCGAACTAATGATTGCTTGTTGATAAAAGTAATGAGACGCACAATCGACAAGGGCGACTCGGTCATCTCCTTTTGAATTGACTTGATGGCATGTCCAATATTCAATCCCTGAAATCCATTCATTGTAGATTTCACAGTCCACTTGGGGTCGATTGGACCAACACTTGAGATCCATATGGATGCATTCTCCAAAATTCCCCGTAAGACCTCCTCACTTTCAGTTTTATCATAGGTAATAGCGTTAGAATGTATCTCACCAAATAAGTTTATACCAGTCATACAAGGGCCAACATCCATGTGGACCAAGATGGGTGTGTGAGGATACTCTGATCGAATCAAGGTATTGGCGGTTTTTAAGGCCTCACCGCCAGGATAATTGAAACTCGAGGCATAGCCCATGAAGAGAGACAAGACGAATGCTGCGAATAATGCAAAGAACATGAGAGCTGCCAAGAGGCGAGACGAAGGGACTTTCAGGCGAGTAATGTGGGCCAAGCCAATTGCAGCTTGTAAGGAGAAAATTGGTGCCACGTAAATGATGAAACGCCATTCTTTATGTGGTTGGAATGAAATAAGCGCAATGAAAAGGATACAAGATACGGTGAGGATGCGGACGGCGTTGCGGAAGGGATGAAATTCTGGTTGCAAAGTGGAGGGAGAAGATGGTGATGAAGATGGTGATGAAGATGGTGATGAAGATGGTGATGATGAAGATGATGAGGATGATGGTGATGATGATGATGACAATTCTGATGATGATGATGACGAATCTGATGGTGATGATGGAGACGATTCTGAATGCGATGAAATGGGGTCATGCAGAAATCCAGCGACGGCAAGAACCAACACAATTGGAGGACGGAAAAGCTGCAATAAGTACTTTGAAAAGTATGCCCTATAAGGTTCGACGCCCCATTGAACCGATTTGTTTTGCAAGATATTGAATTGGAAAGAGGCCAATTCTGGGAGAACCGGATATTCCCAAAAGTACGAGTCGATTCCAAAACTCATGGCAGCACCAACAGCGACCCCAGCGACAATGAACGTCAAGTTCGGGATAAAACGAGATTGACCAAAACCAAGGGAAGATACCACCAGAATGACGCCTGCCAAAAGACCGATTTCCATTCGGAATACAATGCCTGTGAATGCGAGCCATGCAAGACCAGTCATGTTCCCAAGCATGATTTTGGAAAGGCCATAAGTAACAAGGGGCAATGCCATAAAGTTTGGAAGGGTTCTGGAGGAGTAAAAGACGAGGTGAAATTGGGAACATAAAATAAGGAGGAAATAGATAGGCTCCAAGGCAATAGAATCCTTTCGCTTGGACGAAATACGATTCAAACTCTTGGCGAGTGTCAAGAAACCAAAGATATTAGCAAGACCTAGGATGGCTCGACAAAGGTTCAGAATCTCCATTTGAGTACCATCGACCAGATGGAATAGGTCCACACCAAAAATAGACACCACGCTCTTCAAAATCTTGGCGACGGAGGCAATGAACAAACTACCAATAAAGGTACGAGGGACCACGCCAGGGAACTTTGAGTGATCATAGTAGGAACGGATTATTGACTGATCAGTAACCCCATAATTCAAAATATCATGAATCGCTTGAATATTGAAGGATTCTTCCACTTTGGTATACGGAGCGATTATCAAGTGATATCCGACAACAGCAATCAATACGCCTTCCACAACATGGAGTAATGGTCTAGTGGAAACCATCTGGTGCTGTACCGGGGCCTCCTGTTATCTACTGAGAGATGAAATTTTCGGCGTGGAGAGATTTTACCAGGGCTTGACGACATGACTGAGGGAATTCCACAGCTTGTGACTGATCTTTCGGAGGTTATAAGCGGAGAGACCGAGACGATTGGTGGAGGTGAGAGTAATTTTGCTGCGAATACTGTCTCTGATAGTGCTGACACTGCCGACACTGCTTTGCCCTCGCGGAAGATTCCTGTTTCTATCATCACAGGATACTTGGGGTCTGGAAAATCCACCCTTTTGGAGAGAATCGGTAAGACTAGCAATAAGCGACTAGCTATTATTCTCAATGAATTCGGCGATTCGTCTGTGATTGAGAAATCTGTTACCATCAAAGGTCAGGATGAAAATGATTCCGTCCAAGAATGGCTCGATTTGGGCAATGGCTGTTTATGTTGTACGGTAAAAGATAATGGCGTGGTGGCAATAGAGCAATTGCTTGAGAAGCTGGGTGATAAGATCGATTATATCCTTTTGGAAACTACCGGTGTTGCTGATCCCGGTCCAATTGCCAAGATGTTCTGGCTTGATGATGCTCTCAATTCGAGGATATATATTGATGGTGTCATTACCGTCGTTGACGCCCAGCATATTCAAACGTGTTTGGATGACGTGGGCGGACATTGGCATCGTGAGAATAAACACACGAAGGAGTCTCAACGGGATGCAAATGAGAATGATGAGTCTGATATGGGTTCGGAACAGGATCAGCTGGGTGGCATGACCACTGCCCACTTACAAATTGCTATGGCCGATACGATATTGATCAATAAGATCGATACGATCGCTAAGGACCCCACACTTGTTGGAGCCGTCAAGCAGAGAGTTCAGGCTATCAATCTGACTTGTCCTATCTACACCACCAGTTATGGGGATATTGATCTTGAGAAAATATTGGATTTGCATGCATTTGAAAGTCGACCCAAAGATCTTGTAAAGTATTTGGATCAACATACGAGTTTCCATGACCCTCGAGTGGCCACTATCAGTCTTGACTTTCCATTTCTCGACCGACCGCTGCAATTCAAGCACGTTGAGTCTCTCTTACAACATGTATTGTGGGATAGAGAGAAAGACGAGAGCGAGCTGGAAATACATCGATTAAAGGGACTTGTGTTGATGAATGATGATCCGCCCATCGTGAAAGTTATACAGGGGGTTCGAGAAACATACGAGATTATCGATGATGCCGAGCTTCTTGAAGGAGTAACAAGTAATAAGCTTGTTTTTATCGGAAAGGGATTGAATGAAAAGGTGCTAGGGAGCAAGCTACAAGAGTATCTAGCGAGGGATTAAACAGGATAAAGCACAGACATGTGTCTGCCGAGAACCGATTGAATTTCTAGAGACGAAACCATTTATATGTCCAGTGTCAACTCCGCTGAAAACCGAAGAATAATTCGCCCTTTCAACTCCCTAAGTACCGGCCCTCACGAGTCAATCCACCTATGTATACCGCTTAGAGTCCTAGTGCCTCCTCATTGAAGGGGCCGCCTCGCCACTCCGCAAATTCCATCGCACGTGACTCCGAAAAAAGATTCTCCCATCACATGCGATCGATCTTGACTCTCCCAGAGTGACTCTCCAAGAGTGACTTGCAGCAGAGTTTGGTTGAAATGGTTGAATCAGGTGAACCAACTAAGCCACCAGGTACTGGTGCTGATGCTGGTACTGGAACGGGTGCGTCGAAACCATCACCACCGAAAAAGGGATGGACGAATCCGGCTCTTCAAGCAATGGGTATTCGTCGTATAGCACTTCCTTCACGCAATTGGCTCATCTTCTGGACTGTGGTAGCCTCGATCGGTGGTGGCATTGCCTATGATAAGCATGAACAAAGAAAAGCTCGTGATTATTGGGTTGAAAAAGTGGACCCAATGGGCAAACGACCCTATGAGTCCACATTGATTCCACGCCGATTAACGGTATTTATTGCTCCACCGCCAAACGACTTTCTCGACGAATCTCTCCGTGTGTTTCGTCGTTTCGTCAAACCAGTATTGAATTCTGCCGCAGTGGACTTTCAAATATTCACAGAGACTCGCCAGGGTGATATCCGCATGGCCGTGGCCAATCGCATTAGGGAATTGCGTCAACAGAAAATAGACCAGGACCGGGCTGCCAAGGAACCGCCACTTAAACAGCTGGACACATGGAAGCAAACCATTTCCAGTTGGATATCTCATTTCAAACCCGCTCCCAAACCCGATCCCTCACAGCCGGACCAGCTCAAACCTATTCATGAATTATACCAGCCAAAAGACGTACTTGGGCTATACAGTCTTTTTCCGGTGATCCACCCTGAAAGCGAAGATGTCCTCGATCCTCAGAATGGCGGGGGTGTCTTGTGTATTGGCAGAGGTGCATACAAAGAGTTTATGGCTGGAGTTCATGAAGGACTTTTGGGACCGTTAGACAAACCACAGCGTTTGATCGATGCTGAAATACAAGTCCAGAATGTAAAGGCAGCTGCGAAAAAAGAAGCTGAGGAGCAGGGCAATACGTATATCGACGAAGATGAACCTGAAGAGGGAGAAAAGAAACGGAAGCCGGTGGTCGCCCCATACATTGATCCTGATGAATATGAACTGGCAAGTTTACCGGAAGAACTCGATATGCTGACTCTAGTTCTCGATAAAGAAAACCGTCCTGCATTATTCGAACAGCCCGTGTATGTGATCCCTGTTCCGAACTTGTTGGGATTCTTGAATACCCCCGAAAAGATATACCGGTATTTCACAAAGAGACGTATCGCCGAAGATTATGGTCGTCGCGCAGCAGCTATTGTGGATGCTCACACCAGACCGTATGAGTATAAAGATACATTATTGGCCAAGGAAGAAGAGATGGATTGGCCGAAAAAATGGGTTCAGACCGGTATGGATAAGGGTGCTGAATGGGTCCAAGAAGTGGTCATTGACCCTCGTATCCAACAAAGAATGCGCGTATTTGAAGATGATAAGAAGGACAATTAAATGCCTTCAAGATTGAAGCCTCCCTGTATATACTAATAAATTGTAGAGGTGAATCTGAGTACTTTCAAGATTATCCTTACTGCTCTGTGTATGGCTATTGCAATGTCTATTATCATAACTGTTGAAATCTACTTCTTGGTCCATAATTGATACTGATATGCAAATCCTTTTTCCGTGACCAGCGTTTCAACCTGCAGCTCCACAAACTCCTCTAACGCTTCATGGGGTTGCTTTGTCCACTCAGACTTTAGTGGGAAATCCAAAAATGTATCGATCGGTATAGTATCTCCATCGTGGGAGATTTCAGTAAGAAGAAGCGTGTTCACCCGTGGATCATGAGCCATGGAATTATAAACCTGCGCACCGCCCATAATAAATATACGATGTAAAGACTTGTCGAGATTAGATGCTTGCAGTCGTATGAGGTCCAATGCGAAATCGACCGAGGACGCATTAACCACGCCATCATTATCAATAGAGTTTGAAGCAGATCGTGAGAGAACCGCGTTTATTCGTCCTGGTAATGGTCTAAACCTAGGAGGGATCGATGACCACGTTGCACTCCCCATGATCACTGCATTGATACTTTGAGGAGGAGCTCTAGTGGTAGTATCTTTGAAATACGCCATTTCTTTCGAAAGACGCCAGGGCATCTTACCCTCGAATCCTATTCCATATGATGGTTTCAACGCCGCCACTATAAGTACGATCTGATGATCCATGGTCCTCATAGTCTGTGTGTGTTGCAAATGGTTGACTTGAACGCGACGCGTCTCACGAAAAAAGTAGACGAGATGCAGTTCGGATGCAACGTTTCATTTTCAAATATAGTATATCAGGTGTATTCATTTAACATGGACAAGTTACAAGAGGGATGCAGAGATGATAGCCTTAACAAGGCAGGGAGATAAAAATGGGGTTGAGGATAGAGGAGACTCTAAGCTTTGGCAGGTTTGGCAGAGGTCTTTTTAGTAGACAGTTTCTTTGCTGAAGACTTGGCACCGACAGATTTACCAGACTTGGCCTTGTTTGCATCTGCTTTCGGTTTCGAGTTTTCGTTAGATTCTACTGCTTTTGAGCCCTTTGATTTCTCGCTTGACGACGATTTACCAGCTGTTTTTGAATTCGAAATCTCCTTTTTGGTGGTCTTGGACGCCAGCTTTTTACTGGTAGGTTTCGTGACACGGTTTGGCAGCTTCTTTGCCTTGGAACTGGTTGCAGTCTTGGGCTTTGAAGTCTTTGCCTTGGCACTAGTTTCGGTCTTGGGCTTTGACGTCTTTGCCTTGAGACTGGTTTCGGTCTTGGGGTTTGATGTCTTTGCCTTGGAACTGGTCTTTAATGTCTTTGCATCTGGTTTGGTTGACTTCTTGGCGAGAGTCTTTGATGATTTGCTAGATTTCGACAACAGGATAGGACCCAGAGGACCCTTTGACTGAACAAGTTCATCATTTTCTAATCCCTTTCTAATAGCAGAGTTGAACAAAGTGGTGAATGCGGGGTTTTGAATATCAAAATTTACCACCACATACTTTTTTAAAGCTTGACGACTAAAGGAGACACGTTAGTATAAAGAATTTTGAAAGTCAACGAGTTCGATGGGAACTTACGATGAGCCACCACGAGTGCTGAGTGACACGACACCGGCCTTGACCATTTCTAGAGGAGCGTTAGCAGTTGCGGGAAGCATTAAGGGAATCTAGAAAGCATTCGTACCCAAGATAGTTTTCTTCGGCGCACTAGTAAGCGCCAGTTTCAGACTGCCCGACTTGGCAGCCTTGGAAGAAGGCACGGTTTTCCCGGCGGTTTTTCCGGAGGTCTTTTTGGTGGTGGAAGACTTGGAAGCAGGCATTAGAGAGAAGAGTGAGTATCTATTGAAAGAATGACAGATGCGTGGTTGCGAAAAAAAACCGGGGTTTGTTTTCATTGCTTTGATTGTTTTGTTTTTTTCGCAGTCGCAGTCGCGGTGGCTGAGGCGCGTGGAGTTGAAGTGACGCGACTCCAGTGACGCGCATTCTTTTTGACAGTGACGTTCTCGCCAAGTCACCATGATCCAAGACTAGAGTCGTCTCTGGCCTCTCGTCTCTAGTCTTCATCTGGTGAGGATTGTAATGTCGGGTCCTTCCAGAAATTCATTTGTAGCGACTAATCTAGCGACAATTGAGGTGCGGTCTGTCTCGATAAACACTGTTCTGATATCTCGACAGTCTGATATACTGATCAATTCTATAATACAATATCCAATCTATAACATGAATAGAGAAGCTTTTATATATAACGGTGGATTCTTTCTCGGACTAGGCCAGCCCTCGAATCATTGATGTTTCCCCTCTTACGGACACGCTTCACTTTTATACCATTGACATTTCCCCTCTTACGGACACACTTCGCTTTCCGACCATTGGTGATTTTCATCCTTGCGGAATATTATCCGTTTATCCTTATCGAGTTCCACCATATCGACATAATCCACAAAGAGAGCAATCACTGCGAAATTCGCAAGCCCGGCCTCGTCTTTTTTACCATCAACGCCACGTGCAATCGAATCTATCGTTTTGCAATGTTTACTGGTCATCGGTTCTGATGGTGGAGGTTTGCGGAAACTCTTTTTCATTTTCTTCGTCATGGCCGTCCATTGACGAGTGATTTCCGCCTTCCATTCTTCGGGGGTGGGCGGATAGTACAGGAATTGCGATAAATCATGCAAATTCGTGAATGAAAGGTCACTTGAAGATTGTGAAATCTTATGGAATAGTGATGGTGAGCAAAGTGTGCTCGAAAGTGGTACAGTCTGAGCATCATCGGGACCCTCAGACTTGTGATCAGGGTCGGAATGGGCCGACACACACATCTCTAGGCCCTCATCATCATCCTCATCATCTTCATCCTCACTCACCTCCTTTGACTGTAAAAATAATCTATGGTGGGGCGTGCTTGGAGCAGAATTTTGTGATGCATTCTTTGACTGCGACATGCTGGTTTTTTGATTGGGAACGCTGTCGAGTCCAGAATCCGGCAGGGTTCGAGATATATCGCCTGAGACTGGAACGTTCGAGTGTTGATGACTTGACAACAAGGCGTTATTAGATGATTGATTTCGACGGTTATTCGTCTCTGGCAAAATTTCCTTCCTGGATTGTTCATCGTCATCTGTAGGTTTTTGATTAAGACGAAACTCGGAATCAACCATGTCATCACCCTCCTCATCAATATCATCATGTATATCTTGCTTCAGCAACAATAAATCCGCCAAAAGGCGTTGTGGTTGAATCTTGGTCAAATCCAAGCTGGGATGATGGGAATTGTCAATGATGCGAGCATGCCCTCTAAGCCTGAACTGTTTCTTCAGGCGTTCGAACCAGAATACAGCCTCGAACTTGTCGTTCAAACAAAGCTCAGCATACTTTTCGGAGCGAGAGTCAGTGGTAGCAGTCAACGCATTAGTGGCGTTATCATTGAATAAAAAGCCACGGAATACCATCGTGCGGTTCAGTGGGAATCCCAGGGGCGAGATCGTTGCAAGCTGGAAAGATGTGAATGGAGGTTGATGGTCCAGAAGGTTAAGT
Organism: [Candida] argentea; assembly: GCA_030581555.1. Classification (NCBI taxonomy): domain Eukaryota; kingdom Fungi; phylum Ascomycota; class Pichiomycetes; order Serinales; family Debaryomycetaceae; species [Candida] argentea. Next base: position 54,417 of record JAKTTQ010000238.1, read on the forward strand.
TCCGTATCGATGGTCTGGCGGAAGATCGGCACCCAAGAGCCCATGAAGTTGGAGCTAATCATGCGAATAGAATGGGAGTACTGGAATGGAACTAGTGGAATGGTTGGCACAGATGGGTCGACCAGAACTAAGAGATAGGTCCACAATGTCAAACACAATTTTATCAACCCTCGGGATTTGGTGTCACGAGATTGAAGTCTCGGCCGGCCCCAGCAAGAATTTTTCTCATGTTTCCTCACTAATTCCGACAAGACCGACGTGGCACCGCTTCGTTAGCAAGTGAAATGTGTTTGTTGTTTGGGCTATTTATATATCCAAGATGTGGGATCTACTCGTATTAAGTCATCTTCTTTGACATCAAGATTGTTTTTACATGACTCTTTGACTCCGTTTCTCTTTTGACTCCGTTTCTTTCGGATATCTGAACTCCGTCGGAAAAAGCCCTCTCTAGTGTTTTTTTTTCCGTGTCTCTCGCGAGGTTTATTTTCCGTATGGATCGTCCCCGTGGGTCTATTGCAATAACTGAAGTCAAAAAGAGAAGCTTTCGTAAATCTATACCCAGTTTACTATAGGGCCGGTCGACCATGGCCCCCGCTCAGTATTGTTCGTGTTCTGCTTGAACTGATCAAGCTTATGACTATAGACTTTTATTATTAAAAGTTGTCCGCTATATACATTAATTACAAGAATGCAAGGTGTGATGTTGGGAAAATGAAATCTCTCATCCACTCGTTCGAGGTGGAAGGTTGGCTTCCAGTTTGTCTTGGAAGATCGTTGTATACCCAGTTTGTCTCGGTAGATCGTTGTCTGCCCATCTTGTCTTGGTAGATCTTTATTAGCTCATGCAAGAACCGCTCAGTGATTCACCTTAACCTAGCCATACCTTTTTTCCATCACACTTGAGGAAACTCCCGGAGCAGATCGCCCATCAAGAGCATATCCAACTCATCTTCGCCGAACGCTGCATAATTGAAACTGCGTGGACTATACGCTTGCAAGTTCGTCAAGATTGGTTGAGAGGTGTCACCATTCACCAGCGGTGTTTCTCCTCTTGGAGGCCCAGCAAGCAAATCCGGCGCGCGGGGCCCAAAGTTCCGTGTTCCTTCTTGACCAAAAATCGGTGGCTGGCTTTCACCTCGCAATTGCATCATCTGCACCCACATATTGTCGACGCTCCTGTCTTCATTGAAACGGTCACCACCACCGCCAAAGAAACTAGAAAGCAATGGCGGCAGCTGGTCCAGAGTAGCTGGCAGTTCATACATATGGTTTGGATTATTCAGTGACGGTGGAATATTTGCACCTCCAGGAAACTTGGGTGCAGACACCGTGCAATGCTCATTGGAGAAGAGGCCACTATGCTGATGTTTCATTTTCATTCCTTCGAGACTATCGCGATGAACAGTAGCGAGTTCCTCCAACATTTGATCCTCAAGCTTAAACCATACTCGAGGGGCTTGTTCCAGGATTCGTGTGTAGAATTCGTCAGACGTGAAATGGCCAGACAAAAATTGTTGCACGCGAGTGATCCGCCATGCATGATAGTACCGAGACGATATACGTTTAAGATGGTCGCGAACGATCCCCATGAGACAACGGATCTGTTCCTCGATGGTCTGGAGAAGATGATACCGACGATACTTTGGAGACTCTGGCCCAGGCAATGCCCCATCATCATTTTCAGTCTTTAAAGCCCGAATCTCCAATCGGATGCGGATGTATAATGATGTGAAGAGAACGAGCCCCATATGCGCGCAAGTGATGAAACTCGGCGTAACGAAAAAGTCGACAGGATAGTCTTCTTGGTCACGGTTCTTAACCACAGTATCGAAATAGAACGGAATCATATCGGTGACGAGAAGCACAACCATCTTCTTTGCAAAGTAATACGCACATGAGTTTTCCTGCTTCATCTCATAATAGCGAAACATATGGAAATTGAGAGTCATGTGCACGAGGAACTGCGAGAAGTACATTTTTAACCTGATGATCCGGTCTAGACTTTCTATGCGCAGCACCCGCTGTTGATCGAATGATTGTCGCAATTCGAAAAAGAAGCGGCGGAATTGCGTTTCGCTCTTGTTCATATGCTCCATGAATAACGGAACTGGAACCGCACTATTGACATTAAGGATCAATCGAAGCAATCCAGACGCATGATAAAACGTTTGTTTGAACAGCGTGAGTTTGTCGACGGTATACTTTTCAATGGCAATGTCGCAAACGTTTTCGTTTCCAGGCTTATAATAAGGAGTCTTTGTATCGTAATCGCCTTGATTTGTACTCAAAGGCGCGCCGCTAGTGGCGGAGTTGTTCATATCAAGAATAAGCAAAAAATACCACATTTTGCGACCCAAATTATTGAGCTTCTCATCGTAACAGAGCTCAGGATACTTGTCTGGATCGCGATTGAGTCCTAGCAGATATGCCATTTGCAAGAGCATTGAGTTGAACACGCTGGACTCGCCACTATCGCTTCCATCTCCATCGTCGGGTGCGTATAATCGATAAATCCTCGTGAAGAATGCTAGTTGCATAACGGTCATGTTTATACCTTTCATCAAATTGAAAGTGTTGAGACAATCCTGCGATACAGCCGCAACATCAATCTCAATGGGGTTATTCATCATAAACTGACATGCGTTATGCGTATTGCCAAACATGCACTTTTCGTTTTCGTGGGAAATGTTTGTGAAAAGACTGATATACGAGAGTCGCAATACCAAGAGAAGGATCCCCAAATATGCGAAATCCAACCGGCGTTGAACGTTGATGGAGTCGATGCGCGTGGGTTCGGTGGTGGTAGGACCCAAGAGACGAGTGATTTCACTCTTGAACAGAAGTTCATCGAGGTAGGGCATAAACGGATACAAGGCCGTGAAGAAACGATCAACTAGTAACCACAAAGCCTTACGGTTGGGGAGAACGAGCTTGACCTTTTCCAAGAGTTCCATATCGGCATCTAAAGTCCCGCGATAGAACTGAATGCCCAAAGTCTTGGCTTTGGAATTGATCCGGGCCTTTAGCTTGATCCGGTCGACGGGTTTATGCACCGCCGGTGGAAGAGTCGGTGTATTTGCAGATGAGGTAGGAGCAGAAGTATTTCCAGGTATCGGACATTTTGGAGTTTCCTGTCTAAATTGACCGTCCTGGTCCTGATATAGTTTCAAATCTGATAACCCGCTCTCTTCCGAGAACTTTTTGCTGAATTCCTTATCGATATCATTAGCATCTTTGGCGACTTCGAAAAAATTTGCGTGTTGAGGTTTATCGCGTGAATGCAAATCATCCCACAAGAGTGAAAGGGCGCTATCAGCCCGCAATATCGTCACCCAAGAAAGAGGGCCCGACGCTCGGCGCTTATACGGTCCCTTTAAAAAAATCGGACAGTATCCATCATACAAGCTAATAGTATCGCTCTGCAGCATCACGGGATTATTTCCAAATAAATAAGCATATTGATCATGACTCACCGGAAGTGCTGTGGCGCATCCTGAAGCGGGGAATTGCGCGGGTAACAGATGATGAGGAGAGATTGTGGGAGTCACTGTTTGGTCGGTAGGGCTAGGCTTGTAGGATGTGAACGTGAATGCTTGAGCCGCCTGGGCTTCAAGCTCCAACACTTTGCGGCGAAGACGATCGATTTCCAGTTCGGTTTCCACCGAGGATAGGGACAGTTTGGAGGTGCCGGTATCTGCCTTTGCCAGCAGCAAGTCGAAATTTGACGAATGTGACGACGACAATGCTGTTGCATAAGTGGATTGAGAGGTGTCATCCAGATAAATACAGGGTCTACCAGATTTCGAACAAGCCTCACATGGTTGACCCAAATCACATTTGATCTTTCGACGCTTACAGAAATCGCACACTTTGGTCGATCTCCGACGCTTCTTCAATGCCCCCATAATGCAAAATGGTGGGAAGAGAGCCGCAATAGAGCAATGATCCTGTGTGGATTCGAAGGCATTCTTACCCACTATCACGAAGGCAATCTACCCTTACTTGTCACGTGGTACATTGCGAGGGTTGAGGCTTATAAATCGTAGAAAATATTAATTACCGTTTTCGGTGATTGATCTTTGACAGGTATCGAATGGATGTGTGCAGAAATGGTAATGAGGATGACATGGGGGTGGTTCACTGAGGATAAGGTGGTGGTGATGTTAGAGTCACATTTTAATTGATTGTTTGGTGTGGTGCACCGATGAACTGGCTTTTTCCGAAAATCGACTCATCGCGTTGATAAATGCATCAAATCTCATTAAACTATTAGATTTGTCTCGTAACGGGTCCGACTCCGAACAATCTAACCACTAGAGTAATATTTTCGTGCTTTCCTAAGGAGTGAGAGAATTGAGGAGGGAGGGAAGTATATGTGCAAGGGTCGATGAAGGGTACGTACAAGGGTCGATGTAGATTATGTATAAGGGTCGGAGTAGAATCTATTTTTCTGTCGTCAAGACAATAATCTATTTGACATGATTATTGAGAAATCCCAGAGGTGTGTTAATATTAGTGGCAATCGAGTTTATAATCATAGAATATGTTGACACTGATAGGTCATGGTATATACACGTGCAACACGATACTTGTCGTATTCAAGATTCCATCGCTGGAGGAAAGTTTTGGAAAAATCTGATAAAATGCTGATTCAACTTTTGGACGATTATACTGCGGAAAACACTATTTGGATATAAAATTCCCCGACGTTTTCTCGATATTTCATGGGTCAAGGGAGCGTTCATGCCTACTCAAGTGAAAATTTTTTGGAGCCAATGTTTATCATGGCATGTCCTCAATGCAGTGGTGGATTCAACACAATTCATGTTATAGGCTTATTCCGAAATGGTTCCCACTCTAACTTCCTCGTATGGAGAGATCACGGTGAAGCTTTCTTTAGTCCGTTCTTTTATCTCACATCTTTTCTTTGAAGTAATACGTTATAATCTCTTCATCACGACCAGCACCCTTGACTTCGCTCCCTCTAGCTACTCACGCATGACAAGCTCTTATTGTACTCCTAAAGTCCGTCGCGTCTATACCTGCAGAATGTCCTGCACACACGGTTTTGAGGGGTGTAGGCGGCGGTGGATCTTTGATCGGAGTCAGCGCTTAAATATAATTGTCTCTTCGATTTGTCAATGATATCTGATGACTTCATATTGAACTTGGTTGAACAGACATTGTATGAGCATGGCCATGCTGATGTTGCAAAGATATTGTTGCTGAAACGGCAAGGCTCTGGGATTTCTGATCTTTCCAACATTCTTCCTTCAATACCTGCTCAGATACAACAACCTTCCTGTGATGACGCTAATCAATCAAATCTCACTTTGTCTATTGATCAGACTCTGAACCGAAATTATGGGGTAGACCATCATGTATCTTCATCGACAAATACCCATTCGGCTGAGTTCCCCATTCGTCACAAACACCAAAAGAACCAAACTGCCGACTCTGAATTCACGTTGACAGATCGATCTGTGTCCTGGCTCAGATCAAGCATTTTATCTGGCGATGGATTGGCCGAGGCGTCTTTATCTGCTGGCTGGAAGAATTCATGCTGGGATTCCTCTCTCGTCGATCCGCGGGTCGCTCGTGCTTTCCATGACGATGATAATCTCTTGTTAGTGGCGTTATACTTGATTCGACGAACTTCCTTCTTTACAAAACTTCTCTCCCTGGACCCTAGCCATCATGACCACAAGCTTTTTCGCCTTCAGATGAATGATATCGCCGCTCGCGACTTGTTGCCATTGCTCGATTATTTAAACAGCATAAAAGCCGACTCGCTAATCAAATACTTTTCTCAACCGATTTTAGAAGGCCTCAATCGCAATTCCCAGTCAATTGTCGTTGAAGATATTCTCGACCTCCCACATTCATCCAAAAATCAATTGCTACAATCTGAGTTCCATTTCGGCTTGGAAGTTCCACTGCCGCGCTCTGTGCTGGACCTCTCATTTGCTCTCAATCACTTTTTACTCGATACTCTCCTTGTGAAAGGCATTCTTTCGACTAAACCATTATTGCCGCCTGGCCTCCTCAAGAATATCGTGATGGATGGAGTAAAGTATCATGCACTACGGAATCCCTACCTCTTGCCACCACGCACAACTTCCCCGGAACCGCTTTATTATCATGAAATGGCCTTTTTCGCTAACACTCAAAAGAAGCAAGCGGGACTCTTGGGTCCCATGGTATTTGAACCGAAAAAAATATTCTGGACTGATCTGCAGAACAATGAAGTTTGGAATTGTCGTTACTCACCTCTGGGCAAATGGCTCGCAACCTGTTCCATTGATGGTGAGGTGACGGTTTACGATGTTCATAACAAGTACCTGGTTGCATGTGTGTGTCGCATCATCCCCGAAGAGGAGGAAAAGGCGTATGTTGTCATCAATGATGTGATCCGGCCTGTGCAGTCCAATAAGGCAATCATCTGTTGTTGCTGGGATCCATCGGGCAAATACTTGGTCTCCTGTGGCTTGGACACTATTGTACGCGTATGGAACATGAGCGAAATCTCCTCGAAATACGCCGCTCGGCAATCCGGACGACACCGCGTGACGAGGTCGATGGGTCCCGCGCCAGGTCTTGGTTCCAATTCAGCTCCCTGCCCACAGGAGAAGCCCTTAGATGCCCCGCTAATTCTGTGCTTTTGCTTGGGACAGGATATCAAGCTATGGGCCTGTGAGTTCTTACCTGACCCCAATCAGAACTGTGTTCCTCGTTTTGTCCTTGGTTCTCCGGATAGGGTACTCAAGATATTTGACATTTATGGGAACGAAGTATTTGATTTTTATACCAACACGGATTTGGACCTTGATGAAGCCGAGGTTGTAGAATCAATGAGCCTGATAAAAAACGAGGGCAAGGAGGGACTGACGTTGATTGACGAATCGCTCATGGACTTGGACGAGGTCGACGCCGAGCTGATTGTTGCGAGGATCATTGATGCGCGCGCCCGAACCAAGCCGCGGCCCAGCACTCCGAGTCAGTTTAGTCGGGTCAACGATCTTGCCGTTTCCCCTGATTGCAGGTTTCTAGCAATTGTGACCAACGATTGCGAAGTGTTAGTATATGAGATTCCGAACCTTAGGGCCCTCAGCGACTCCTCAACCAGTACTCTGATTCTTTGTCAGGTAAACGTGGGTAAAAAGATCACGTCATGCTCGATTTCTGCGAATGGCGAGCTTCTCCTTTTGAGTTGTGCGCCAGATGAACTCCAAGTTTGGGACATCTCCAAAGTTATACGCAATGAGGCACCATATGGAATGTGTGTGCCGCACCTCTACCGACGGCTCTTGGGATTCCAGCAACTGACATATATTGTGCGGTCCAGTTTTGGGTACCTCGACCCACACACTGGGGTCGAACAATTGGTGCTTAGCGGCTCAAAAGATGGGCATGTCTGCATCTGGAACCTTGAAAGCGGCCAGCTCTTGTCACGATCACACGAACATAATGGCTTGTGCAATGCTGTATCTTGGAATATTCATGGCAAATCCACAGGCGCCGAGGACTATGGCGCTCAATGGTGTTCGGTGGGCGATGATGGCGCTGTCAATGTTTATTCGCTTTGAAAGGAAGTTCTTATGATGATGTAACGGCTACGTAGTCGATTTGCCCCTTTTCATTCCAATCGCGCGTCGAGGTCAATCACGGCTGGTTAAAGGAATCTTAAAATCCAATATAGAAAAGTCGAGTAACCAGCATTTTTACAAGTAAAATCAAAGCTAAAAAATCCAAAAGCCCTGTGAAGATGGAGAAATCAACCTTGCAACCCGATTTTTGATTTCGCAGTCGATGGAGTTTCGCCTGACCCGCTTTTGGGGCTTGGCTTTGTCTTTTCAGATCTAAACATCATACTCGAAAAATGTGAAATAAAAGCCATGACTCGAACGTAAAATCCTTCACTACATGCGGCCATGTCGACACGAATATTTTTATACAGCATTTCAAACGGTATTATTGTGCTAAAACAAACGGATGGCAAATGCGCCGTGCTGGCGCAAACGCCTGGTATTGTTTGCGACAGATAAGCTTTCTCTTCTTTTTTTATTTTATCGACTTGTGAATCGAATTATAATTTGACTGATCAATTTACAACTCATCGTGGCCAACAATTTCCTCTTCCTCGATCTCAACCGCCTCCTCAGTTTCAGATTGGGCCTCTTTCGCGGTCTCAAAGGCCTCCTCCGTTTCAGACCCGGCATTTTCGGCGATGAGCTCGGCCGCATCAACCGCATGAGCACCCTCCTCCTTGATGAAATCCATGAAAGCGTCCATTTCCCGAGCACCTGTAAATACAACAGGGGTCCGGAAGCCCGTCTCGGGGTCGACGGGAGAGTTAGCCTTGAAAAGCATAATGGTGGGATACCCTGCGATCTCGAGGTTGCCTCCAATAGAGTTGGCAGTGTGGTCACACTGGGCAACAATCACCTCGGTGGCGTTGTTGTCCTTGTAAACGGCGGCCAACTCCTCCCAAACGGGAGCCAACTTTTTGCAGTGGCCACACCAGGGTGCATAGTATTCAACAAGAATGTCCTTGGTCACGTCACCAACAATCTCTTCGTAGTTGTGGCCAACCAATTTGCGAACAGCAGTGCTGGCGATCTCCTCCTCAGTGGGAAGCTCCTCGGATTTGATGATGGGTGTGGCCTTACCGGCGACGAAATCCTCAACAAGGGCAGTGATGGCCTTTTCGGTGGGACCCTTGGGGAACTTGGCTTGGCTGACACCGTACTTTTTGCTGGCGACGGTGTCGTCAATGGCAAAGAGGGGGAAGACTTCAGGGTCCATGTTCAAGGTCTCGGCGTGTCTGCCGAACTTGGTGGAGTCCAAGCCCACAAAGTTGAGCTTGCCGCGGTGCTTATGGGCCAACTTGGTGAAGAAAGGACGCAACTTTTCACGTTCCTCTTCCGAAGTGTAAAAGTAGTAGGCAAGGGGGTCGGTCGACTGCATGTAAAGAGTGTAAGTATCACGGTTGATGTCACCAAACATGGGGATCGACAGGCGAACAATGTACTCATTGAGGGACTTTTCGGTCAATTCCTCGGCGGCGTCAATGGCAACGGCTTCCTCAGGGGAGCCCTCGAGAACAACGACATAGGTGGCGCCGCTCTTGGCAGGCTTGACCTTGGGGAGCAATTTCAAAAGAGCCTTGGAGATCTTGGAATCGGGGATCAGGACGAAAATGTTCTGGTCTCTGCCGGCTTCGGCAATGGCGGCGAAAATAGCCTTTTGCTCTTTGGTGGGCACTCCGATCTCAACCACAACAGTCGAGTTGAGGAGGGCCTTCACGTCCTCGATTGACTCCGGAAGCAGGATAGCAGGGAGAGATTGCTTGATCATGTAAGCGGAAATACCATCTGAATCTCTGGGGCCATTGAAGTCAACAAGCTTCTTGGCATCTTGGCGAGCGATTTTCATGGTGGGATATCCTCGAATCTCATGTTTGGAACATAATTCCTCTTCCTCGGTGCAATCGATCTGGGCAATCTTAATGCCGGGGTGAGTCTCATTTAACGCGTTGGCGACCTTGACGAGCTCAGGGCCAATCATCTTACAGTATCCACACCAGGGGGCGTAAAACTCTGCGAGAACGAGAGGGTTTTCAGCCACAAAGCTGTCAAAAGTGTCTTTTGTCAACTTGACGACCGCGGAATTGGGGTCAGCCAGGGCCTGGGCATCTTCGGGCGCATCGCCAGAAGCGCGTACGGATGTACTAAGAGCCAAGACACAGGCGAGAAGGTTTGGTGCACAGTTCCAGATCTTCATGATTTATAGAATGCGAGTGAAGCGCGTGTCACAAATCGAACGCCGTCGTCGGTCTTTTTTAACACGTTGTCAAAATTCTATCACGTGATATAATTAGTAATTTTATTGGAACCTGTATGGAATCGAGAGAGGGAGGTAGTGGCGATCGATCGTGTACATGGGCCGGATGCTGGTTATCTGATGAATGACAGTTGGATGCTGTTATAGTGAGGTGGAGGAGAAACATTGGCTGAATCAAGCAACGTATCCGATATTAAATCGTATCACAAAGATAAGCCTTTATGGATTGAGTCGGCATGTCTGAGATTTTACGTAGACGATCTCGTTTTTTTAAACACTAGTTTTATACTGGGATGATTCGTTCAAAATGTGGTGGGATTTCTTTCAGCTCAGAAGGTGAAGTAACACAGATTTTGGATATATTGCCCCAGCTATGAACGTATCTCGATCTAGTCATTGACCTTAATCGCGTTTAATTGATCAGATTACGGTCAGTTGCCGCGTCAATATGGCGACATTGGAGTTGTCACTATCTAATTCATATCGAATGAAGGGTCTTAAGACCTGATGGAACGAGTTCTCCCGAAGGTCTTGCGTGTGATTTGCTAATTCCAAACATATTCCACAGACCGTCCAATCGAAATCACAAACCTATTAATTGTCTCCATGAAGCCCATCCACCAGCTTGTTCGACATTATATATATATTCCATACTATGACGCAACAGGCTTTGTAGATACTGAGGGTGAGTATCGTATATCATCATCACCAGGCCCCACGTGAGCACGGCAAAGACCCGCCATGCCATGCGATAGATATGATGCTTTTTCTGATGAAGCGCCAAGGAAGCAATGGGTGATCCATTCCACGAATAGTACTTATCAACAAGGATCTTGCCCACTGCCAGTACAACACGAGAAAAACAATATAGAGTTACTTGATGGGTAATGGCGCCATTGAAAAACAGGTATCGTTGCAGATACACGACCCAAGACCCAACGCAGCCAGCGATGAATTTCACATAGCTTCGAGATAATGGAACATCAGTGGATTTGGATAGCAGCAATAAGAGAGCGACGGCAGCCTTGTAAATTACTGCGAAGGATGCGAGTGTTTCTGCGTGTTGCTTGGTGGCATTTAACACCAGAACTAATCTTTGCCACAAAGGACCATGACGATATAAAAGACCAATCACGAGTGCATGCAGAAATCTAACCTTGCCGCCGTATACCGCGCCATTCCTCGCTGCTCGAAGTACTCCAAACACTGTTTGAGCATGCTTGGACTGCGAAAGTGTCATAACGGGCCCAATAATTCTAAAGACAATGACCCCACACTTCAATTCCAGCAGCCTTGTATCAGCTGGGAACCTCCCTCGGGACGGGCCCTAAATTACCCGTCCTGCATGGCAGCACTGGGGGTGAAAGCACCGCCTGCAGATAGTGTGACACACATTCTCTCAAATCGATTCAGTGGTGGGAGCACGCGCGGCGAGAGAAAAAAAATTTCTCGCTGTGGCCCTAACACCAATAACCACACTAATATTGTCTTTGGTGCGAAGTTTTTTTTCACAAGGCCTGAATTGACTTTGTTTTGTTATTGAGACATACGCTCTTTTTTGCCTCATTCGCCGATTCTCGTTGTTGGCCGTTTCGCTGTCTGACAATTCCTGCTCGACTTGTTCGCATCTCCCTCCCCAACGCATACTCTTCTCGCTCTCGTTACCGTTACCTTTGAAATTCTTTCTGAAAAGTTTTTTTTTTCACTTAGATTCTCCAGTACTTTTTTGATCTAGTCTTGATTCCAGCATTTGCTTTGAACAACGTCTCCTGTTTTGATCACTAGTCTTTCTTATTGAAAATCTTGCTTTTGACTCCTTCTCTGTTTGTCATCCATCGCAATGTATGCTGTTTCTTATGCAAATGTCGCTTCGAAGCCCCATTGCGAAACTTCACAGGGCCCGGCCTTCTCTGACCTTTCTCTTTCGTCATCCTTGCCTGCTGATGCCCTGATACCTGATTCCGTCACTGCCTCCAAGGAGTCTTCCAGCGACTCCCACGCGGACTCATCCAAGGATTCTCATGGCGAGAACTCTGTTACTCCCTCGTCAGAGAAAACCTCTTCCTCCCAATCGGCCCAACCCGCTCCTGCAAATAAGGAACAAAAGGTATTGGCTCCCGCCCCCGTTCCTCAAACCCTGGCTTGGGGTGCTGCCCCTTCCGCCGCCTCATCCACTGCTTCCTCATCTATTGTCGATGAACACAAATGGCCAACCCCAGAACAAGGCACTCTGATCGTGGATTCTGCTGCTAAGGCCCCTCGCTTCATTAACCCCGTGACCACAAAGTGGGTCCCCATCCAGGCCAAAGTCACGTTGCCAAGTCCCTCTCGCCAGCAACCGCTGAAACAGACTAGACCTCGCAAATCTAGACTGGCTCCTTCGGCGCAGCACAAACCCCTGTTGGCTCAGACATCCTCTAGCCCTGCTGTTGAAGGTCAAGATGATTCTCAACAAGATCAGCTCAGAAGTCAAGAGGACCAGCAGACGGCTGCGTCCAAACAAAATGGTGCGCCTCCATCCAATAATCACCAAAAGGGCGGCCGCCGCTTCCCCGCCAACAATGGCCAAAACCAGTCCTTCCAAAAACGGTACCCCACCCCTCCAACTACCATGAACGGTGGCTCGTTTTATCCTTCATCGCAATACGGCCAGGGCTACAATGGCTACCCCAACCGCCAATATCGCCAAAATGGACCTCGTCCAGGCCGCAATGGTCAGTATAGAGCACCCTCTGGAATGGTGGTGTCTCCTCACATCATGCATATGGACCCCAGAATGTTTGCAGGTCAGGAGCGGATTCCCCCGCCCATCTCCCCCAAGCAAGAACCTCGCGAGGCATTCATCCTGCAAGTTGACTACTACTTTTCCGTCGAGAACTTGATTCGTGACGTCTTCTTGCGCAAAATGATGAACGCTGAAGGCTACGTGTCGCTTGCTGCTATACTTGACTTCAAGAGGGTTCAGATCATCATCAACGGAATTCAAAACTCAATCGACAACTCCGATAAACAAGCAGCCGCCTTGCGCATTGTTTTGGATGCTGTTAAGGAATTTAAAAATGTCGATGTTCTTTACGCTGAGGGCACTGACGCGTCTAATGCTGGTGTGGCCGATATCTCCTTGCGTGTTAAAGAAAACTACGCTCAGTGGCTCATGCCTGCCGACAGCTAATGGTTCTTCCCGATAGGTGGAATCTGGAGAGTTCCCAGATAGACTCGAGCATTTGATTTGACGGACAAACTTCTCCTCAGGTTGGAGTTGGACTGATATTGCTGTGCGTGTTTTTTTTTTGCCTAACGCAGAGTGCTTGGATTGATCCTACTGCTCTCGTTTTTTTTTCACGTTCATGCAACGCAGTGGCTCCTCAATGCTTCAGCACTAATACCTAGCGCATTTGCAATTTGTGTTTGAGAATCACCACCAGTCCGGTCTGGAAAGTCACCATGTCGTTGTCAAACGGGGCGTGTCGAGTCCTGCTAAGATTGCGATTCTTGTAACCCCCGCTGAACGCTTCACATGAGTATCGGCTTAATAGTTCCCGTTCTTGTCCATAGCTATAGCCAGTGTTGGCCCACCTTCAATATACATTCAAATAGTAGATTCGTGACCGACAATATCTCTGCTAACAAAAACCTCTTTTGATTACGGTCTTACACTTGAATCTTGATATCAAACAAATTCGGCTTGGGAATAGCTACGTCTACGGGCCTCATTTATATCCCACAACAAGAGACCTCCGCCGTTGCATCCTATGGCGATCCGCAGCAGCGGGTTGGAATACAGTGCTCCGACAAACCCAATGCCACACAACTCCATCTCTCCATGCACAAGATCGTATCCGGCCGTTTGCGAAAGGAATTGAGACAGATGCCGGTAATGAGTAGCCAGATTCGAAGGCCATGAAATATCGTCATACGCGTCCTGCGCCAGTTGCAGTATATCGCCAATGTCGTCGATATCGTAAAAATCATGATTTGCGCCACCAACATCCAACGATAACCCATTGTTGCATGAAGACTCGTCGCAGGATTTCTCGCTCTGGGCCCTCTCCTTTGTGGGTGCCACATATTGGAATTTTGTGAATAACCTCGGATTTGTCTTGGCCACATACTCATAATCATATACCAACGGGGCAGTGAATGGCTGTTTGCCTCCATAAACTGACACGGGACAGATCTTGCTGCCTAGTTCCTGTGCACGGCTATTTCCGAACTGATCGAGCGCATGCGGAACTACAATCACCTGGTGTTGGCCGCCATTTTCCGGGTCTAAATCTCGTAAGTCAACCACATGAACACGTCCTGCATGCTCCAGAATTATCAACATGTCATGACCATCATTTTGTGGGGAAAACTTGCATGCCCGGAAAGAACCGACTTGGTTTCCCTCTCTTGTCAGTTTCACCTGAGCCAATGGTCGGTGATGATGCATGGCCCTCGTATCGTATAAGCAGCATGTCCCGTCCTGAAACGTAACTGCCAAAAGATTGCCATTGGGATGGTGCGATACGCCGAAGCCCAGATCGTGTCCTGATTTGATCGTGTGCGTCACACTTCCCGCCAGCGGGTCAACTATGAATACACTTGCGCCATCGCTAGTGACGGCCACCAGATTTCGGTGTATTGGATTGGGCGAAGATTGATTGAGACAAGTCCCAGCAGAACATTGGATTCTCGAAACCACATTGACTCGGTCTTGAGTGCCAACATCTACGCAATAAAAACTGCTATCGTTGTTGCACACATGAGCTTTAAGCAGCGACGTATCTGCCGATGCGATCGTGACATCATTATTTATCATATGGCCCAAGCGGAATGATTCGTTAAGATTGAGAGCTGGGTTGGAAATCGAAAACATGCCCTGTTGAGCACGATCATCACCACTGCCAACAGAGGGAATGGGCAAGATTTTGGTTTCGCCGCTTAGATTGCGATTCGTGGATGATTTGGTCGCTAGGCCGCCAGTTACCACCACGCCTTTCAGAGAAGTGTCGATGCACAGCGGCCGGTACGTCAACGCTCTCATTTGGACTGTTTCAAAATAATTCGATTGCAAGTTGGTGCTATATATCCCTTCACCACGAGCAAAGCGGATAGTGCCCAGGTAATTATCACACAGGATCATATCGCGAAGTTGCCAGTGTTTGTACATGGGCTCGAGACCTGCGACGTAAATACATCGGGGGCGGAGAAGCGGGTTGGCATGATAATAGTTTTGGAAGCAACATTTATATAACGTATGGTTGCCCATCAAGTGTCTAATCCTAAAGCCAGGAGCATGGCCTTGAGGGCTCAAGGCATCAATAGTCATAGCACTGTAGTATAAGAAACAATATATGTGTGGCAAGGAAATCCAGACAACAAGTGGGGCCGGGTTCGGGTTCGGGGTCACGACATTGCTCAAACACTTCCCACAAGCACACTCTTATCATAGGACTAGGATTATGTCATGAGGAATGGTGATACGTCACGGGCCACTGCTACTTTTCTTGTTGCGGGGAAATGACTTTTTCCTGTGGCTGCTGAAAGGATGTTTCCTTATTCGTGTGGTATGTGCTTGTGCTTGTGAGTCTGCTTGAAAGTGTGCAGATCAACACATTTGCAAAAGACTAATCGGCATAACCCCAAGTTTTGTCAGTCCTTGACATCCTGGGCTTCTGCTGTAAAAGTCCATATTGATGGATTTTTTGTTGAGAGGGATTTTACTTTACGATACATTACGGATCATCTGACTCATTTTGGTTGCTCGTAAAAGCTGAAGTTCTTGAAGTTGAAGTTCGATGATGACAGATCAATCATGTTTATCGTAATGTTTCAAGCCGACATTCAATCCAACGTTGATCCTCTTTGTGAAAAGCCATCTCCGCCCTTGACTCCAATCATGGCTCATCCTATAATTGGAGTCGCATTTTTTGATCGAAGCCCGAATAGCATGATTATACTGTTGAGGAATTGGAAAAGGAACCGAAAAAGAAGTAATGAAAGTATCGACTCGGTAGACCAGGTCGAGAATTCAAATCCGCTAACACATCGAGGGTAGAATGCTTTCAACGATATAAAGGTTTCGAATGGCTGTCTCTTCTTTATTTCCCGGCTCATTCGTGTATCCCATCATTTAAGTACTGTTTTCTATTTGTAATTGTCTCGTATATTGGTCAAACATGATAAAAAAGCCGGCCATGCTCAAATTACATGGTTGAGGCGCGCTGTACTTTTATCTTCAGATCACCTTTTTAACGAATCCAAAAAATGGCAACTTGTCCGAGCGGTTAAGGAGAAAGATTCGAAATCTTTTGGGCTTTGCCCGCGCAGGTTCGAGTCCTGCAGTTGTCGTTTACTTTTTTTTGACTCTCTATCCTAACCAAACCACTTGTTGACCTTCACATTTCAATTGACTTGATCTCCCCTACAATATCTCTTTTTCATGACTTAATGGCTTTTTTCTCCTTCTATAAATGACTATATAAGTCCGCTTAAAGTCAACTTTTCCAAAAATGGCGGCAAGTCATCTTTTCGGATCTCAATGACAGAGCTATCGAAACTATCAATCCTGACTTTGGCCCCGGATGTATTAGCAAGTTGCTGGAATGCCACGCTGAATGTGTTGAGTCTTGTCGTGAGCATGGATCCATTGGGATTCGTTGGATCATTCCCCTGTGCTAGCATTGCGCGCGTATTATTATCCATGCCACGAGGATATTTTGGCGCAAGCCCAATCACAAGATACGTATCTGTAGCCACATCCAAACTGGCGGCGACTAGAGGCTTCAACGACTTGTTATTATTGGCGAACTCAAGTTCGGTGATATTATCTAGGAGCCAGGTTCCTAATTTGGTCAACATGAGCGGGTTGTTGAAAAGCACCAAGTCGGGGACTGAGCCATCTTGAAGAACGCAAAGGCGGTATAACCGCAAATTCTTCACCAGTTTACGCTCCAATAGTGACATCCCAGCCCGAAAAATGATTTCCTGGATTATCTTGGCATGCTCCAACCCTTCTGCAAGCAACTCATATCCTTTGAGCTTTGTTGTTCCGAGATTAATTTTGTTGGTCCCGGAATTGGATGATGTCATATTGAGCGCGTCCCAAGAAGACCAAAAGTTTTGGACTCTAGCCTTCTCCTTGCGGTCTATGCGCCCGCGAATACGGTCATCTTCGTCTTCGCCATCGTCGGCATCTTCCTCATCGTTTGCGACCGCATCTGCCAAGTCTCCCGTTAGAATGCGCTTGTCCATTTCTAGCAATGCTGTGAGCAGCTCCACGCATTCCATGGCGGACAATTGGCCTGTGAAACCATATGTGCGGATAAAGCCATCTCGTACAATATTCTCGAGACCATATATGGGTAAGTATTTCGAAAAGATCACTGGGAGTTCCCGTTTCACTCGTATATCCATGTATAGCCACTTCTGTTGAGCCGCTGCTAACGAAATGCCCATTTTCGCAAAGAGTTTGTGGAGCTTTTTCTTTCCATCCTCAGTCCAGAGATTAAGTTTTGAGTTGACGTGACTGGAGTAGAAAAAAGCATCATAAAGCGTCCAGTGTCGCAAGAGAAATAGATGGTAATCCCTCTCGACGCTGAGCGTATATGAGTCTGCTGTCTTTTCGGTATTGTTACTGCCATTGCTGGATGGATTCAATCTGATAACCTCGTCTTTGAATAGCGGCTGGAGTTTTTCATAGACCTCGGGGAAATTCAGATCGAGAGAAGATGTGCCGATGATTGCGAGCCACAAATTCTCAATGCTAGTTTCACCGATGGTCGAGATAAATGCATACACAACAGCCGTGACTGATGTGATTATGGTGGTGCCTTGATTATAATATTGTTGGATTGTATCCTGATGCCGTTCTTTCACGCGTCGATTTTGACGCTTGAGCCTTTTAAAGTTGGATGCTTGTCGCTGACGTTTCCTTGTTTGTGTGTCTGGAGAGTCCTGGGAGTGTATCAGTGAGTCATCTGCCGAATTCTCGCCGCCAAAGTTCCCCTCAACGTCAGTTTCGCCCTCGATTTGTTCATCCTCGTCAGTTGACGATTCGTCAGCATCGGTGTCGTCATCACTCTCCTCAATGAGTGAAGTGTATGCTGCTTTCTCTTCAGTCAAATTCAGATCAACGAACCCGTCGTCAAAGCATACTACCATGGAAGAGCCAAATACGTTATCCAAATTCCACGGCCGATGACCATCCATCACGTATATGGTTCTCGTTAATGAATAATCCTTGGGTCTTTGTGAGCCCTGGATTAAGTCGTCATTGACGTTGATTTCGCTTGGATCTCGTCGCGTCGCTGGCTCTGCATACTCGTCTGCGTCAACTTCGAAGAAACTTTCCAAGTCTAACATGGCGCCGCAACCCACGAGTAAAACATTCGCAACGTCGCTGTCAAGTTTTGTGAAGTGGGCCTTCAAGTCAGAGTATCCGACAACAGGAATCAATTGATATTGTATTAATTCCTTGCGTAAAAGCATGCTGATAATTTTGGCGGCGCATAACGCGTCGATGCTGAGGCAAGAGACGAATATCACCAACTTGCATGTAGAATGCGAAAGCGACGTGCGTTTGATCTGTGCAAACGTCTGCGCATATTGTGAGGGCGTTATATGCATGCCTGCGCAGATACTGTGATGGTGTGTATCGAAACTTGATGACAATGAGCCGCTAGCTGGGTCTATGTATTATTGGCGCGGTCTTTTGCTATAAAACTCAATTTAACTGAAGAAACGCGTCTTCCAAAACAATTGAAAAAAGGTGGTCACGTGTAAAGATGGTGGCTACCATTGCGGCATGGTTGTTTGGAAGAGAGCGAAGGATGGAGTCGATAGTTCAGAACCGCTTGGTGTTGGGAATTTAGCGTCATATGAAGGGTGGCCGGGGTCGGCAGCGAGCAGCTTATGTGACCTTTTCATTTTGAGCGGCATGGATTTTCTACTCTGAAAGGTCACTTCACTTGCACCTCAACAATGCGGGCCACCGGAGTCTATTTAAGCCCGTCAAGAATGGTCAAGGTGGCGGTGCCGATAATGTACTTGGAGCACTGATACTGGCTTCTTTAGAAGAGCAAGAACTACAAGTCACAAGGGTAGTAGGGAGGGAGTAAACCTGTGTGCTAAGAGACATTTACCCGAAATAATTTTATAGTCTGTTAATCTTTTGATGTGGCTGCGAAAAGTTTAGGCACTTATTCAGTGGCCAAGGATGGGGTAAATGTACGGTGTCCCCTATTCGTTTCAACTGCGACGGTTTTTATTAATTTATTGTGTTAGTCGGACCCATGAAAGCTCTGGAACAAAGTAAAGTAATCTGGCCAAAGTATAATTCGTGCCTCTCTTTTAATTCGCTGAACTGACTTTCTAAGGTACTGAAGAAATAACAGACGGGGACCATATTTAGATTGTTTCTAAACGATTGTGAGCAAGTACAGATTCCACTATTTGAAATTGTCTCATCATCACTTCCTACCTTGAAGCACACTTGCTGCGATGAAATCGCGAGTGCCTTTGGCAAACTTTAGAAACCGAAAAGCGAGTTCCATCACTCAGTGTCGTGTGACACGGTACCAATTTTTCTTTTTCACCACCACGGCTTCGTCCACTTGCCGATTTTGAAATTGAAACCTAAAAGAGAATTGCGTTAACAGTTGGGGTCCCTTCTGTCAATTCTACTCGAATGATTAGAATGAATTCAGATCGACACAGTATGGTTTCGCCCAGTCAACTTCAAATGGACCTCAATTTCGCCGACACGAAGTCTCCTGATCGGTTGAGGAGCAAGAATGAGGGGGGCCGCGAAAAATTGGCTTTGTCCCGCGATCCAATATATCGCAGGCGACCACTGAATGAATCATATCAAGAACGTAGCACTGGACGCTTATACTGATCCACGTGGTGAACACGATAATACAATATATCATCTGGACTCGCCTGAGTCGGACCTTCTGGATCTCGGTCCTAGTGATGAGGATGAACATGATGTCTTTGTGCAACCGTTTGCCGCTCACAATCACCCGGATGCATCGCGAAGTAGATCCGATTTGACGCGCACCGCCAGCAGAAGATTATCGCGAACAGATGCCAATTCAATTGTCGGCGGTGACAGTGTGTCGGTATTAAACGAAGGTCTAAGTGCCCAAAACGCACTGGATCGGCATCCGAAATCTGATCCGCCTAAAACAACTGGCGAACAAGAGGTCAAAGCTACTGGAATTGATCTCGACGAGTATGATCATACAGACAAGAATCGAGTGTTCTCCTTCTCGTTGCCTTTTGGAGGATTATCAGGTGTTGGATCTACGTTGTATCGACAATTGCTGTCCTTCAAATTGGACAATCTACATCTTCCCATGCTTGGCAATAGTCAAGCCGAAGATCTTGCGGAGTCAAGAGACATCATGAGAAACAAACTTTCCAGACAAGAATCGATTGGCACCTTGGAGGATGCAAAGTATTTTAGCAACGTCAAAAGCTTGGAGGGTCTGCGATTCAAGGCAGTCAAGCAATCGATTTCGCAGAACTTGAACGAGATGTTACCCGATTTCAGTTTCGGAAAGCGAGAGTATGATGATCCCGAAAGTGTATTCAATGAGATCGAAGGAAATATCGTTATTATGGGAGGGTATCGCGGGTCAGTGTTGCGAGATACAAAGACTAATAAACGAGTATGGATACCGTTGAAAGCCGGCCTCAAGCTCCGGAAAATCAATTTGTTACTTGGACCTTCTCCCGAGGACGAGGTTCACGCTACTGATCTCATTTATCCCGATGGAATGCTCAAGAATATTGGGCCGATCGATATATCTAAACGATTGATACGGAAGCTCAGCAATAACCCTAAAACAAATGTGAAGGAATTCGGATACGATTGGAGGTTGAGTGGGGGGCTAGTCGCGAAACAACTCCATGATTACCTACAACGATTGTATGACGAGACGGGGAAACCGACCTTGGTTATTGCTCATTCCATGGGGGGGTTTGTCGTCCATGGCGCCATGCACATAAACCCAGCATTGTTGAGAGGGGTTATATATGTTGGTGCACCTAGTGAATGTCTCAATATGTTGGGCCCCATAAGGTTTGGCGATTCGGTGATGTTTTCAGATAAAATCTTGCGGGCCGAAACGAACTTTATGATGAGGTCGAGCTTCCTCTTTTTGCCGCTCCTGGGAAGAGTATTTGTCAATAAAGAAACCAAGGAACATTACGACCTTGACTTTTTCGACCCGCAAGTGTGGGTAGATTATAATTTGAACCCGTTGGTAGCTCAAAGCAGAAAGATCCGCGAAGAAAGTGCGCGCTCTTCAGGTCATCACGATCACAAGCTTCTTTCTGCAGCCAAAATGAGCCTCTCTAATAGTCTTCGGGCGCTTGCACACACGAAGCTTGATTTCAACCGGATTCATCGGTCTATCTCGCAGAGTGATGGGAAACCCATCGAGAATGACGTCAAGGACGATGACGGATCCACTGACGATGCGTATGAAATATCATTCTCCCAGGCATACGAATACTTGGCCCGCACGTTGCGTGAGACCAAGGAATACATTTTGTCGTTAAACTATCGACCTGAAATGGCCAGTGAGTATCCGCCCATGGCCATAGTCTATGGAAACGAAGTACCTTCTGTGCGTGGATCATTGGTACATAGCAGACAAGATATTCGCAACGGTGATTATTATGAGTTTTACTATGGGCACGGGGACGGAGTGGTGCATCAAAAGTGGCTCATGCCCGAACGGAAGGGGTTCATGCCGTATGATCCTGAGCTGGGCGAGGGCGAAATTGTGGGCAAGTTTCCCAGTCCGTGCGGACACATTGGGTTGCTCACGGATATCAAAGCGATGCTGAGTGCATTGAAGGCTATTATGGATGCCGAAAAGGTTTGGAAAAGGAAGCAACAGAGACAAAGTGCGAATCGTCGCGAAATAGTAAGCCAGGAAAATGACGCGAATGCAAAGGCTCAGATCGAGTCTTAGAATGGACAAGTGAGTGGCCAACACTAGAAAGACGATTTTCAAGCAAAAAAACTTTGCACATGTAAATTAGACACAGACTTCACGTCAAATACCATGATAGGTATTTGAATCAATGTCCCCAATATAGGCTCTATCGCCGAATCCGCCAATAAAGTGGACTTTATCAACAGTAAACTTGATCCAACAAGACTTGTGTGGTGAATGTTCAGCATCTGGGAGCCACCATTTTGCATCTGGATGTCTCCCTAGGAAGCACGACTCCAATTTTCTCTTTTGGTCTGGAGACAGAAATTCGACAGGGGCGAGTGATCCTTCGAAAACGGCTCGTGGAGAACCTGCAGGAGAGTTTGGCACTGTCCCTGGATAAGTCGAATTGACCGGTTCATGCTGGGGGTGATCCCCTACTTTTATTGACCAAGAGAAGGCGCTCCCGGCTTTGATATTGCGCATTGGCAGGCCGATATCTAGTGCTAACCAATATGGATCACCATCATTATCGCAATCAGCATAGTATTCCATGGAAGATATGGGGACAAGGCGCCCACTGTAATTCGCGATGGTGTTGATATCTACGAGAGACTCACGGTTCACAAGGGTGCGGGCCACGATCGCGGCCTCGCCCATGTCGTAGGCTGTACGATCCAACACGATCTGCGAAGGAACCGTATGTGCCAGGACACATACAGATAATAGGAGTCCGATACACAAGCAAGAGACCGAAAACATGGATTAAGATCAGAGGAATTGGATTGCCAGGGCTGTACCATACCCGATATCGATTCAAGTTGGTACCCCGACACAAGCAAAGCTGAATACTCTCGGAGTCGAACCCTGGCTCAATTTTCCGCAGGAGGGAGGAGGGGGCCCTGGGTCTCACTGTGGAAGATGACGACTGGAGTTTGATTGAATGGCATCTTTCAAAACTGGCTAGAGGAGATGTAAACTTAATATCCAAGGGTGAAATGTGTGTCCAAGGAGTCAATCTACAACGTGAACACTAACGTGCATTTCGGTAAGAGCACCGATTATTTAATAGGGTCGCTAGTCAAGTTTG
This sequence comes from [Candida] argentea, assembly GCA_030581555.1. Lineage (NCBI taxonomy): Eukaryota > Fungi > Ascomycota > Pichiomycetes > Serinales > Debaryomycetaceae > [Candida] argentea. The sequence continues at coordinate 77,286 of JAKTTQ010000238.1, forward strand.
TGGCTGCAATTTGTGAGTGACAATGAACTTTAGTACAATAGACCAAATGTAGATTGTAATTGGGGTCGGTGGTCGAAAGCAAGTGATATAATAATGTACAGTTGTCCATTACGGGAAGGTCAAGTCATGTTGCTGGAAAAGTACTTGGCATTGCTTGATCGAGATGGTCTTGGAGTCTATTGTATGTGCACTGAAGATAAGCATCACCGGCAGTTGAAAAGAAATGAACAGTTTCCTAATAAATTTGCGTGCCGCAATGCGCCCGCCTCAACAAACAGACAGAGATCAATAGCTATGCACTGCGCCACCTCATGCCGGGGGTCACGCTCGTGATCACATATTCTAAGGGGTTCTTGAATCATGCTGCATGTGACTGCAATTACGAGTGTGGACACTTTGAGGGGCTGCTTCTACCTTCACTTGTGGCTTCTGCTTATGCGAGACCCTTGACTCAACGTCATCGATCAGTACATGCAAATTCCATGCAACGCACGAGTATGAGCACGAGAGGGATTAATGCATCGGCATAAGGTACGCGGTATGGAAAGTTTACGCGAAATTTGCCTCTGGGCTTTGGCTTTTTTTAAGGGGGTGACAATCGTTCGAAACTGATAATGGATCGTGGCGCTCGCTCACCCGTCTATGCATGTGCCATCAAGGCATTGATCTACTTGAGGAGCTTGGAATTTGAAATCGGTATATAATACAAGACAGGGGACGAGAAGAATATGGACTTGATGGATTCAATGGGCCATCACATTAATTCCTTTTTCTCAGACAGCCCTAGTGGCAGCTTTGTTTCGGACAGAAGCTGGGGCTTATCCAATATGCTAGAGGAGTGGTGACTGGAAGAGAGCAGTGAGCGTTGCTGCTGCTGGTGAAGATGATGATCTTGCGAAATATTCAGTGAAAGATGACTACGAGGGTTTGAAATATGATCAAGCCCAAGGTTGCGGCTCGCAAATGAATGGGGATTTTGATTCAACGACAAATCACCCTGGACATTCTCAGTTGATGCTGATTGAGAATATTGTTGGGGGTTTTGCTGATGAGTCGGAGGAGCAGGGGGTTGCGAGTCCATTGGCAGGATTTGCGATTGGTGCGGGATGGACAGCTGGGAGGCTTGAGCCTGAGCCTGAGCCTGTGCCAGAGGTTGTGTCTGTGGTTGCCCCAGTGCTTGTGCTTGTGGTTGTTGCGACAACGGATATCCCGAATAAGCCGGCTGCGCATTGTAACTGGAGTACTGTGCGTTTTGCAGATACGGCATTTGATAGTACAGATTCATGCCTTGAGGGGCCATATAATATTGCTGAGCGGAATAGTGCTGCGGCAAGGCTTGTGGACGGGGCTGGTCCTGGTTAAGTGACCCGTACAGAGGCTGACGAGTCTGAATGGGGGGTTGAGGTTGCGTTTGCGGTTGGGAGTGTGCCAGGGATTGATACTTGCTGGGATGCAGCAGTTGTTGCAGTTGCAATTGCTGCTGCGAGTCCAGAGAATACAGCCGGTACAAGTTCTGCATTGTACCGGCTGTAGCAGAAGACACCAGGTGGCGATTTGACACTGAAGATAACAGGTGACGAGCGGAGGACGGCGCTGATGGCGATTGTGGGACCGGCAATTCACCCATATTCATAACTGACGGTGGTGGAGGAGGTGCCTGGGTGACAGCAGCGACTGCAGCTGGAGTGACGCCCGTTTGGATTACGCGTTTGATATCACGTACAAAGAGAGGATACAAGAGGTCCACAATGCCTTCACGCTGGGCCATTTGAAGCGCACGATCAAAGGGGATCCATACGCCTTTGAGGTGCATCAGGCCAATCTTGACCACATGGCGAAGCTTTTCCAGCTTGAGAATGCCATCGCGGCGGCCACGGGTCATGCGTGCGACATTTAATAATTTCGTGCCGTTGATCATATCGTTATCGGCGCGGCGAACTACCGAAACGGAGTTGGCATCGACTTGGTAACACAATGTTTTTTCATCTTCCCACATTGTGGTTGTGACTCTAGGACGCAAGCCCGGAGGCTGGAACTGGCCTGCAGCCGAAGTGTATGATGAAAGAGACGAGTTTTGGGTGACGGACGCCATCGAGGAAGGAGCCGAGGTGAATGTGGAGGTGTTTGGCAAGGAGGAAGGGATGCTTTGTAATGACGCGGGGTCGGATGGCGTGTAAGGGGCCGCGTACATTGAATAGTTGTAGGACGGATTCACTCTGGAGTAGTATTCCAGAGGGATGTATTGGGCCAGTTGCTGGTGCATCGGCTGAGACAGGGACAGAGTGTGGGGTTGGGGAAGTGATGATTTAGATTGTGATTGGGGTTGAGGTTGGAGCTGGGGCTGAGCCATGGTGTGAGGCTGATGTTGGGGTTGAGAATGCAGCAGAGGATGCGAATGAGAGAGGGATTGCGGATGCAGTTGGGATTGATTCAAAGTGTGATTCTGAGACAGAGTCACAGGTAGCGGTTGACTTTGAGATTGACCTTGACTTTGAGACAAGGACAGGGGAAGGACTTGTGCCAGGGGATGTACCAGAGGATGCAGCGCCATGATATGAGACTGCTGTTGTTGGAGTTGTTGCAGGGAAGTCAGGTGTTGTGAAGGGCGTTGATACATATAATAGGAAGAATAATTGTGCAGTGGTTGAGGGATGTGCGGATCATCCTGAGGCTGCGGAATAGTGTGTTGGCCGTAGTTCATTGCGGTCACCAAAGAGGGTAGAGGGGACGGAATGAACAAAAGGGACAGAAGGAGGCGATTGAGGATACAGACCGCAGACTGTTTATAAAAAAGCGATGCATAAGATGGGCGGTAACAGATTAATCGAATTGGTCGACCCTTCCCAATTGGGGTTGTGGATAGTGCCGACGCTGTGTTGAATATTTTTTTTGGTTGAATGTGATATTATTACTTGTAAGACTGAAAAAAAAAAATTACCAAAAAAAAAGAAGACGCTCAATCTGCCAAATTTTGAAAGAGCAAGATTTGGTCAAGCGGCTAAAACAGGACTACAACAAGATGCGTTTACAGGAAGATCAATACACGGCGGGGTGTTACTAGTTGCAGATGGTTGGGATTCTAATTCTCCTGTGTGTGATATATCAGGCCCTCCGATTTCAACTGGATCTAAAATCTCTACTAGGATCTGGGTCGCCCGTTATCTGTTTTTGCTTTTACCACCGTGTTTGTGTAAGGTCTTTCCGGATTTTTTTGTGATTTTTGCCCATGAAAATATAACACCATACAACGGATGGGCCCGGCCAATCGTGAGCCAACCCTGTGAAGTCCGTGGATAAGTGATGAAGACCATTGCTAATGAATGTTGTTGACACTGTAATCGGCGAAAGTGTTCCCGCCACTCGGATCTTGACTTTAACGGTGCTCGCATCTCTGTCACATTTTTTCCCCGTCCCTACAACCCCTGGATCTGCCGCCGATTTTGGTCTTGACGTAAAGCTTATTCCGTTAGACAGGTTTAACGAAGAGCATAATATATCACGTGGAGGGGTGCTCGAGTGGGGCCGTGCTCAATGCGAACGCTTGTGCAGTTAACAATCGGCAGTAACAATCGAGAAATGAGCGTTTCAGTCTAGTGTTGAGTACGGATATGCATCTTTTGCGGCGTCACATTACTAGCGAATATTCGTGACCTTCTTTATATCACCAGAAGCACACGCTATGCCGCTAGACTCATTTCTCTCTCAAGTCGGGGTAGCGTAGAGTTTCCGGTGGTTGGCATCTGGATGAATATTTGTTCCACTGAGGCCTTATAATGGAGTGTCCCATATTCTGCACTATTCCTTATGATCACTCTTCTTGATTTGCAGCCGGTATGGACAATGCATGGCAGTACGCAGTGGTGAGCCAGAACTTGTCACTTTTCGACACTTCCGCATGAACAACTGTGGCGAGTCAATTAATCTAATGGAGAAATGTACAGCGGTCAGTGGTATCTATAAAGGCTCCTTCAGATCAGATCAAGAAAACATAATCTTAGGGAATTTCAGTAGTTTACAGCGAAGAGCATCACGCTGATCAAATTACAAAATCGGTTTTCCGATCCTCTCAAATGAAAGGGTATTCACCATGATCCCGATGGCACTACATTACAGTTGGCTAACAGTATCCTCAACCCAATTTACCACAGCCAATCTATAGCCGCCATAATTATAAATCTCAAGTGATACCGATTGTCGTAGTAGGGGAGTAATAATAATTCACGTGCGCTTCCGTCAGCGGGTTTCGTAAAAAACAAAAAAAAGAGAGGCAAGAGTGGGAATAATTCGTCCTGCAACGGGGCATGAGAAATGTGTGGTGCATAATCACAGTTGTCAAAGTGCCACACCAAGGCCGCACGAAGACCACTTTCTACTGCGAATGACCGAGTGTGAAAACTGCCGTATTCTAGTAATTTCAATCATGTTACTGCCAAGAAGCCTCTCGACAGTGCCCTTACAATCAAGCAATCGTACACCTCGAACAATGCCGCGTGGCGTTTTTTTTCTTTCTCTTTCTATTGCCCAGCCACCCAAGTCTCTATATATGGAATTTAGGAGCAATTACATGGTGGCAGCTGCATATATTATCGTGTTCGAACTGATTGTTTCGAAAGAGGCGCCATCCACCAGATACACCGGGGACAATCTTTCTCTTGATAATACATGTGCTCATCAGGAGTGTTTGAGATTATTATCAATGTGCATTGAATGATGCGCTACAACACACTGGGAATATTTTCGTTCCTGCGACGACCGCCACTGCTTGTTTACTGTACGGTATTGCCCTTCCTCGCCCTTTCTCGCTGCCTCGCCCGCCCCCCTATTATTTGAGATCACGACTTCTCGGCGCTCTTTTTTGTTTTTTCTTCTTCTTCTTCTCGCGATTTGACACATTATGCAAGGAGAACGTATTTCGAGATGGACGGATCTTTTACGAATAGCGGGATTTTTACAGGATCGCACCGTTTGGTGGTGCTGAATTTCAAAAAAGGCGGCACAGTTGTACAACGGTCTTCGTAATCGCACGTTAAGAAGATTATTCTAATTGGCCTCTAAACTCTCTTTTCGTCAATTTTGAACGCTTGGCTGCAACATTGAAACATGCATCAGATGCATTCAATCCATGCTCTTCGACGTCTAGTAAAACTCTATTCTTTGGCAACTCCGAAAAATTGTAACGCTCCATATTTCTCGCATGCGTTTGGATTTTGCCCATGGCGACGTTTCACGCGTGAAGTCGTTCACTGAGCCATCCCATATCGTGGTTTCACCACGATCTTTCATGTCTCAATTGTATTCCGCTTTGAGACGCCATTTGCTGGCGCGCATATCCCATTCGCATACTTGACGCAACATACTTCGCGCAAGAACCGTATCCCTTTGATCTTTGAGTGCGATTCCACAATGGCGCAACAATTCGTTGCTCGTACTGCTTTTCTCAGGCTGTGCGTGTAAATACGTCACGAGTTTGGTCATCATATCGCTCTTTGCATCCCCCGAATCCTGAGGCAATTGCTGGTTCTTACGGCGTAATCCAGCAAGAATGCTTTGTGACGAGGTGTGACTTGAAGAGTTGTCGAGTCGTGTACCCACTGCCCGATTGGGCTTGGCGTTGCCAACACCACCTCCACTGTCACTATCACTTTTTTGCCGAGCCGATCCGCCAATCCCGCCAACCATCTTGCCGCCAATTTTCTTTGCCGAGCCGCCAAATCGTCCCGTCCATGTGGGTGTGCCCACAGTATTCCTACGAGTCTCTCGTCTCGACCGCTTAAGCGCTTCCGCGGCTGTACGTGCCACCCGATTTGCCACCCGCTCCACAATCAGTTGCTCGTGCGTTTGGGTGTCGACAATCCGATCGTGCTGCAACGCCAGGTGCACGCCATTCTGTGCAAATATCCCGGCCATTATACGCGAGTCATCGGTGTTGGCCTCTGAACCGTCCTCTTCTTGCTGAAACTTGTCGAGCTTTGCGACCCCCATAATTTCAGCAACCTTATAGAAATCATCTCCGTTTTTATCTTTGTTAATGGTGGAACCACGGTCGTGACTGCCTTTCTGGCATTCCTCTCCAAATCGCGTCTCTGCTCCGTCAAACATGTTTCCCGTTTCCGTTCCGGCCTCATCTTGATTGCCTAAAGTGAAAAGATCATGCAAATCATTGAGTTTGAAAAACCGGCGTTGCTTAGGGTCCTTGAGAATCTTATTTGTCAAGAAAGTTTTGAAGATTTGTCGATGATAGATCTTTTCTTCGATGGAGCCAGTGGTCATTAATCGATAGATCGTTATATCTCGCTTCTGTCCAAGCCGCCATGCCCGCTCGCGCGCTTGCATGTCAGTTGACGGATTCCAATCGGGGTCATAGATGATTACGCGATCAGCACCAGTGAGATTGACTCCAAGTCCTCCTACTTTGGTGGTAAGTAAAAAAACCAGAAGCGATGGATCGTCGTTGAATTGGTCAACGAGCGCTTGTCTTTTGCCAATAGCAGTCAGTCCGTCCATTCTCAAAAACAGCATTTTCGTATTGGAATCCGTTAGTGTCGGCATTTCCGCCACAAATTTCTCAAGGATATCGAGCATTTGCCGAGTCTGACAGAATAGTAGCGTCTTATGGCCTTGCATCTGCCACATTTGTAATAGTGGGCCGAGCACTTGCATCTTGCCCAGCTTTGTGGGTTCTCCATACCGATAATTTTTACGATGCATAAGCACGTCCCGCTGCACGAGATCAGGATGATTGCATATCTTGCGTAGCGTGTCGACGCCCATCAATACATTCCGCTTTCCTCGCATAATAGCCCCGAGATCCTCACTATGCAAGAACTTTTCGTACAATTCCTGTTGATAAGCCGTGAGTTTCACGAACAAGACCATTTCGGTTTTCTTTGGTAGATCTTGCGCGACATCGCTCTTTAGGCGTCGAAGCAAATACGGCGATATAAGATCTCGCAAGATTACCGCACACTGATACCCTGTTTGAACTTGGACATTCAGCGCATTGGCATATCCTCCCATATTGATCGGGGTAGCGAACTGTTGTTGAAACACTGGAAGTGTGCCTAACCGTCCCGGGAACACAAAGTCGAAAAGCAGCCATAATTCAGTGAGATTGTTTTGAATAGGTGTGCCCAGAAGGATTATGCGATTACATGTTTTGATTTGCTTGCAAGTGAGAGACATCTCCAGATCAGGATTCCGGATCTTGTGGCCTTCATCGAGAACACAATAACCCCATTGATGCGGTAATATGTATTTGGCATAGACCCGGACCCCGACATAGGTGGTGACCAATACGTGGCCCTTTTTCATCACAGTATTGATGATTGATCTGGCATTGGAATGGTTAGCTAGTCCAGCTAGCGATTTCGAGCTGGGTGAATCAGCATCTGCATCGACGGTTTCTAGCTCGAGCATTTCCTCGAGCATTTGATCAGAATTTTGTTTTCCTGTTCTTTTCCCTTTACTCATCCCCAGACCAATACTGTGCAAGATAACACATCTAAACGGTGGCCACCAACGATGGAACTCGTTCACCCATTGATTAAGGACAGTTGCAGGGACAACAATCAAGATTGGTTTATCTAACAATCCCAGATAATGAAGACCGGCCAAAAATGAGATTATTTGAATGGTCTTACCAAGCCCCATTTCGTCTCCAATAATGCCGCCGGCTTTTTGGGCGTATAATTCATATAACCACTGAACACCCGTTTTCTGATAATCAAAGAGGGACGGATAAATGTCTCCAGGAAGACGGAATTCGCTGTCCAAGACGGCATCACCAATCTCAGGATGAGGAAGCCGCCATTCTGGTATGGTCTGGTCTTCAATTTCGTTAGACTGTTTGCGGAGTTTCGATCTTTGTGACGTCCATTCTTTGAGTCGTTTCTGGTAAATTCTTTCGTCCCCGTCATCGATATTGCGGTCGCTTTTCTGTGAAGGTTCTGTTGCAAGCTCGATATCACTAACTTCATCGACATTTATATCGTTTTGATCCGATGATTCGTATCCAGCGTCATCATCGTCATGATATTCTTCATCGCCATTTATATCATCCTCATCAGCAATTTCTTGTTCATCGACGTATTCAACATCGGCAGTGACGCTCCGATGGTTCATGATGTTGACATTTTCCGGTTGAAATGCCGTATCTTTTGTAGGGACGCCTTTCATTTCAGGATGCTCATCGTTCGTAGAATGAACATATGACTCAGGAGGTTCATTTTCGATATAACCAACATCAGGCTCCCTTTGATCAATTTGTGTCCCATTTGAATGATTGAGAGGATCAGTCGCAGACTGGGCCGTTTCTATCGAGGAATCCACATGAACCTTTTGAAAATCACTTTGAGCCCGCGCTTCGAACCCCGGGGCTCTCAAATGACTGTGACTCACGACATCAGAATCTCCCGCCGCGCTTGAGTCGACTTTGAACCCCTGTTGATTTCCAAAAGCAGTGATTTTACCTGTTCGAATCAAAAAATCACGTTCAGTCTCATCAGGAAGACGACCAGAGACTCCCGTAGTCAGACCTTGAGTAGTGGAAGAAGAAGACGCTTTCCGAGAATCTCGTAATCGCTGTGTGATCTCATTGACATCACGATGACGCGGTTCCAATTCATTCTGTTGGAACCATACAATATCATCTCGCAATTGCTTACGAGCGGATATTTTGGTCTTTGGATCATTCAAACGGGCTTGAAGGCGGTTGATACTAGTGACGGTGGCGTTCAAGAGCCGACTAGCTTTTTCCAACCGTTTCTCGTCGAGTTGAGTGTCGCGAGCCAATACAGCTGCATTTGCCTGCTTTGAAATATCATTTTCCAAGGAATCTTGACTTACAAGATTGAGGCCTAATGATTCGACAACTGTGGTAGCATCGTCCGTTTGAGCAGCGCCAATAGCCATGACCTCCGACAGTGGCGAGGCCTCCGATTTTTTTTTTGATTTTTCGCAACCAACTTGAAAGGTTGCGTTTTGCCGTGGGTTTTAGCAGTGGCGAGCGATTTCAGAGGGATGGCACATTATACCAAGTATACATTGGATAGTCTATATATCTATACTTTGTTTTTGATCTCTCTGATATACTTGTCGTTGCAATTCCTCGAGACACTTTTGGTATATCACAACATCTTGAGGAGTGATTTTCTCGCCTTGAACAGGTTCAAGCTCATCAACCTTTTGTTCTGATGCTCTTCCCACATCCCTCGTGATCTCATCGAGCCATTTGCCCTCACCTTTACCGAAGCAGAATGTATATGCATTTCCTTTCTGGTTCGCGCGAGCGGTTCGTCCTACTCTATGCACATATTCTCGTGCCGAGTTTGGTAGATCGTAGTTTATAACGTGCTGGATTGATGCCACGTCGATACCTCGTGCAATCAAATCGGTAGCGATAACAATGTTGATAGTTTGACATGCAAACTCCCTCAAGATTCGCGCACGAACACTGGCCTTATTATTTGTCGAATTCAAGAATTCAATCTTGTACGTTTCTTGAGGGGCAAGACTCTGGAATAACAATTCAAGCAACCGTGAAAGTCGAAGTGATGCCTCGTTCGACTTGCAAAAGATCAAAACGTCCAGTTTCATCTGGTGGGCAAGCAAGAATTTGCATAGTACCAATGGCTTCTCAGACAGCAGGTTCTGGCCTCGCACTATTCGATGTTCCTTCAATGTGGAAGGGACACTGAATAGTTCACGCACCATCTCTGGCCTATCGTTGATAACAAGTAGGCGGGGATTTGAAAACTGAAGTGCAGCTAATCGGCCAGCATCAGTGGTGAGAGTGGCACTAAACACAAGCTTGGTTACGGGCACTCTCCAGCTTTCAGCGATATTCTCGTGTGAACGAAGACGAGGGATCAATTCAGGAACCCAATTTTGAAACTGTTGGCCGAGCAACCGATCGGCCTCGTCGATTACGAGGAATCGCACGCTAGACACATCAAGCAGGCCGTCGTTCAAATGATCGACTAGACGACCAGGGGTGGCGACACAGATATCAGGGACAGTACGGCGGAGGCGGTCGCCCTCTTCAATGAGTGAGATGTCGGTACGTAAACTCACGATATTAAGGCTTGTTCCGCGGGCCACATCAGTTAATGTGCGTATCACCTGAGTCACAAGAGGTCGCGTAGGTACTAGTATAATAGCACGGAGACGTGGCACTACCCTCGAGTGGAGCGCCTCGACAATCGGGATCAGGTACGCAAGTGTTTTTCCCAGACCAGTGGCGGCATTGACTAAGACATCTCCTTTATGATCGGGTTGAAGAGTGTTTGCGCCAATATCATCGAGCATAATTCGAAGTACTGCAGCTTGTACTGCAAAAGCCTTTGAAAAGCCCAAGTTCTCAATGTTTTTATGCATAAATGGTGAGAGAGGGAGGCTGGCGAATTCGCAAGTCTCATTGAGTGGCACGAAATTAGGTTCAGTAAGCCAGTTCAAACTGCTACGAACGACATTCGACACGACGTTTTTGCGGTCGCGAGGAAGTTCTGGTTGGGGAAGTGGAGCTAAGGCGTGCTGATCAACGAGCTCCTCTTCATCTTCGCTAGATGGTAAGTGGTCTTTCTTATTGGTGCGGGATGTGGATTTCTTGAATTTGGCAAGAATGCTTTGATGCTTTGACGGGACTATTCCTTCTTGGTCGATATCCATGGCATCAGACTCATCCGTATTATGAGAATTGGTCAAGCCGTTTGCGACATCCAGATCACCAGACTCATCCATATTATTAGAGCTGGTCAGGCCGTTTTTGACATCCAGATCATCTGATTCATCCATATTATTAGAATTGGTCAGGTCGTTTGCGACATCCAGGTCATCCGATTCATCGGAGGAAGCAGCCGCTTTTGAATGTACCGCTTGCGTAGATCTATCCGAATCATCGGAATCATCCGAATTTTCAAGATCAAAACTATCACTCAGACTACTCAGACTACTCAGACTAGTACCATTTCCATCACTTGATACATGTATCTGATCCTCAATCTTTTGATCAGTTCGAGTTCTTTTTCTCCGCTTCAAGAGATGCGCAATCAAGGGTTTCAGATCCGCCGGCTTGGGTTCCTGACCGCTTGCATCAGGATCAAATCTAGCCCCAAACATCCGGACTCGACTTGCTTCCTTGGTTATGCCATCTCTTCGATCTGCGCACGGCAGCAAAAAAAAACGTCACATGGCAAATTTCACCATTGAAAACACGACTGAAGCTCTCCAACTCAAGACTACCCCGGGGATTCACGATGCGTCCGTCACTAGCACTCTTGAAGCGTCCTGTATGGAAGGGACCTCATGTAGTTCCATTACCATTGGCAGACGCGCTTGCTAACGGTACTCCTATTCGTACAAATGCTCGCAGTTGTACGATTCTACCTCAGTTTATCGGTCTCAACTTTCAAGTCCATAACGGTAAGGAATACGTTGAAATCCAAATCACTGACGATATGGTCGGCTCAAAACTAGGGGAATTCGCTGCTACCCGTAAGCGGTTCATGTATAAATATTCAAAGAATTAGAGATTATTCAATTTTGTTGGACTTGACCATGTATATACAATTAATACTACGATTTGCATTATTTCCTGGCAAAGGATTGCGGGTATCTTTATGTGGTGCTTACTCTTCTGCATCTTTCTTTTCTCCATCTTACTATTCTCCTACAATCTCCATCTTGCTTCTCTCCATCTTTTTAGCTTTTAGTGTTCCCTTCCAGACTCATTCTCCTCTTCTGCTGGGACGATAAACGTCCATTCGAGACTGGCGTAATTCCCCAGTTCGATCTTGAATGGGCCATTTGCCCCAACCTGTTAGACGTATCACCAAACAAGTTGCATTATCATTCCCCCCAATATACTCCACAAAGTGAACAACTTCAGCAGCGCACATTTGGGGCGTGGCCATGGTATGGGGATGATTATTGCAATAAGTCATTATGATATCGGCGATTTCCTGGTCAGTGATATAATTCGTGATGCCGTCCAGACAAAGCACTAGGAACGCCTCGTCTCCACCAAGACCTCCGATGGTATACCTGTCGATTTCAGCGGGTGTGAGTGTGCGTTGGATGGTATCATAGCATCCCACCACCAATTGATCGACCTGGGGCTCAGCTGTCACGCCCATGTGTTTATAATTGGCATCACCAAACGCACGCGTGTTCGCAAGGGCCACAAACCGTTCCTCGCCAAACGAATCGGTCATAAAATAGTTTGCTGCATATCGTTGGAGACGGAGTGACTCAACTTGATTCAGTGGATGATGGTCTTCGGTCAAGGTATGGGCGGTGCCAAAACGATCAACCAAGATTGCGCGAGAATCACCAACATGCGCTATAGTGAGCATAGATACAGTCCCGCGATTAAAATAGAAGAGCTCTTCGGGACGAACAGTCAGCTCCAGCAGGCTATTTCCTGGTTTGAGTGTTTCAAAGAAGGCCAGTGTACACGTCGATCCCAGAGCATGTTCTTCACCTTGACAAAAGTTATAGTCGGTTTGAAGAAAAGTTAGAGGAAGCCGGAGATGCATATCATCATGTGAACGGTCATAATTAGTTAAATATACATCGTTGGTGCGACCTTCCATCTCAGCAAACTCATGGTCCAGATGTTTTGCCCATCGTTTCCAATAGCCACCGATAGATTCTGCATAATCCCGCGCAAGCTGTTTCCGTTCACGAGGATGTACGCAGAGTCCATTTGAGCGTTCTATATCAGCTGCCAAGCCCCGGGATAAGTATTCCGAACATTCAGGACCGCCATGACCATCAAAGACGCCGAACGTAAATACTTGTCTTCGAGGCGCCAATTCGACTACCGACGCCGAGTATGCGTCTTCATTGGTGCGACGTGTAAGTCGCGATGAATAATGCCCGAAATGCAGAGGACTTTTTAGTAGTGGGACCCGTAATCGTGCTGTAGATGTGGAAGAAGAAGGGGAATTGGCTGGAGGAACCGCCGGCAACAGAATAGTCGTAGCGACGGAGCGAATGAATATTCGTTGAAGGCGAGTTGGTAGATATAAAGACATGCTCCAATCAAGTGGAAGGTGCTTAACAAAGATCAATCGAGTATAAGGTGCTTAAGCTTACTTTGCTTATCTAAACCTCCAAGACGAGGCCTCTGCGTTAATTTCCCGGCTCTTGTCGAATCTCGGCCATATACCCCGGGAACGGGGTATGGGGTACTACTGTTTGGATACTGCACCTAATGGGAACTTGAGGACGGATTAAGTTTATACGGCGTGTACGAGTATTTTCCTTCAACGGGCAGATCAATTGATATTCACCCTAGGGGATATTCGGTAGATGATCGTTTATAAAGAGGATGAGACTGCTGAGGTGGTATATGTTCAAATGACCAATTGCTCTTCGGCGTCGCTGTCGTACTGAAAATTGTCTCTGCGGATTTCGGATAATTCAGGCACTGATTCAGGATTAGTATCTGTATATCTGGGGTTTGTTCCCAAAATCCCACCAAAGGCCCCACGCAACCGCTTCCATAGTGGGCCCAGCAAATTGCCGTCATGATTCAGATTTTCTTCAATGTTATCTCGATAAGGTTCGTGACTGCTCAGAAGCAACGTGTCTGTGAATTGTTGGCGATTGGCTATATAGTTGACATTGGCGGCGGTGGCCAAGTCATATGGCTGAGTTCGGGCTGGCCTGTTTCGGGCTTGCTCTCTCGCTCGTTCTCTAGCGACTAGACGTTTCCCCTCGGCCACTAATAATTGCTGGCTTGACACGCTTTGTTCCTGGCCAGTCTCGAGATCGTAGAGGTCGGCACCCATTCCCAAACGATGAGCAATACGTCCGTACACGTCATATGCAGTGAGCAACATTGGCAAGAGAATGAGACGTGGCGCCCAATTGTTGAGGGCGTTGAAGAGGCCCGTCAAATGGATCGACTCGCCGTACCAAACTTCAAATGCCAGCTTGCGTGACACCAAGAGAGTCAAAAAGTTGTATGCCAATGGAATCGATAGACGAGCTGCATAAGTTCCATAGAAACACGCAGAAACAGGGTCGGACTTGTGAGGAACTAGCCTGTACACATCAAATACACGCACGGTCGACATTGCATATAATGCTGTCGCCAATAAGAAGGTGTATGTGCAAGCTGCAACAAAGGACATGCCGAGTGCATGATTTCCAAGGGATGTTTTGGTCATGAATACATCTATAATGGAGTATTTTGTTGAATGGAGGATCTGCGATTCAACGACTATTATGCCAGCCACAGTATAACAAACCGCACAAACGGTGTACATGAATGGCGCGGCGCGATAAAAGTACACGAATCTGAACCTGGTTGGGATCCGGTTGCGCCAACTCTCCAGAGGGAACCGTAGTGATCGGCGCAACACGGGTGAATCGCAACACGCAAGGATATCTTCGGCAGACTGTACTCTATGGAGTATTGCCGTACGCTCGGCATCGAGCGCATCCAATCGATGGATATTTTGCAGAACGGCTTGTGATAGAGAAGCGAGGAGACTATGAGACAATTGGTCGCGAGATACTCGGCACGTGTCCGCGGAGTCAACACCTAGGCGTTCAACGGCCAGGATCTCCAGCAATGGGATTGACAGGTATAAGTTCATAATCCAAGGTCCAAAGGCAGGGTCTTGTGAGTATCCCTTGTATAATGCAAGCACCGTGCTGATATTTTCGCGCAAAGCGAGGCGGATGTCTTGCAAATTATCCATTATGCGAGGAAGCTTGGCGCACGCATGGTCAGCAGATAAATCCAACCTCCGGTTGCGCCATGCATTCAAAGGGATCGTCACGAGTCCATGAGCGACAAGCCATAGCGCGATCGTAAGCGAATAGATATGCGCCATGGCGATAATCATTGATTTGAGGTGCAGAAACGAAAGCTTCACTTGAACAAGTAAATAAACAAGAGCCAAGAGGCCTAGTCCAAGCTGGATGAGCTGGAACCGAAGATTACGGCGTAAGGCATCACGACACTTATCTCTTGTTGAATAGGAGCCTGACCTCATATACTCTTGAATCAAAGGGAGCACTAGCCATGTGAGGAGGAAAGTGATCCAATATAGAGATTTCCAAACTCTCAAGAAGATGATATCCAGATGCTCTAGCCAAGAATGCGATACTTGCCAAGATTTAGGCATGTTTTGGGTCACATAGTCCATTGGGAGTAAAGCAATAAGTACCACGGGAACTGCTAGTGATAACACGATCGGAATACCAAACCAAACAGGATACCTGAATAGATTCACATATTGTTGAGTGACCAAAGCGCTCACTCCAATAGAGCAGGTGACACTCACAATAAATGTCACCCACATATTACTTACGCCCAGCCTCCCCAGTAGTGTTCTCGGACCTTTGTAGCCGTACCCTGTCGATCCCGGGGTTACGCCGGGCAAGGAAAGCTGACCTCAGCATCGGCGATTATATTTTTTTAACCGTGGTGCGGAGGTGGGGAGCACAAATTCATAGGGCGATTGATTTAATGCCGCAACACCGTCCTCCAATTCTTCCGCTTGTACCTGTGATACGATGAATGATAGTGTTAGTGAGAAGCCAAGGAAGAGCGTTGGATTTGCTGCTGAGTTGGAGGTCGCTGAACCGAGACCTTATATGGCTGATCCTTCGACGTTAGAGGCTAGTCCGTTCTTCAGGATACCCCCGGAATTGGCTTATTTGAAGAATAAAAATCGAGCTCTGAACCCGGCCCCAATCTTGCCCGAACAGCTGCCTCGCCCCTCTCGTACGTCGATTGCGATGGAAGATTTGGGTGATTTGCGTATCTTAACCATAAAGGACTTTTCCGTCCAGAATCGCGGGACTCTGATGAACTTCCATTATCCTACTATCAATAGACCCATTGGGCTGAATAGAGTCTTGGTTGATGTCAAGTATGCCTCTTTGGCTCAATTTGATTTGCATAAGATCGCAAAGTATCCGTTGAACCTCTCATCTCAACGGATTGGTTTGGGCTATGACTTTTCCGGTGTCGTTTCTAGCGTTGGCCCCAACGTTAAGGATTTCAAAGAGAATGATTTGGTGGTGGGTATGCTTGATACCAATTCGAGAAAAGGCTCGCTTGCAACCAGTATCAATGTGAGACTCGGTCGTGATATCCTTATCAAGGTCACAGATATAGATGCTTGGGATAATGTTAACGTGGTATTATCAGGTGAGAAGAAGGAAGATGTTTTTCAATTGAATGATGATGAAGAAAGCGAGATATTGGCTCAAGGTAAAGAAGATTTAACAGATGATAGTGATGCGAAAAATAATAAAGTGGACAAAGAGTTGACTGACAATACCGCGCCTGGAAAGTTTGAGTCCGAGGAAGTTGAATCTGAGGAAAACGCTCAAGGTGCTGAAGCAGAACACAAGGGAATTTGTAATGGTGAGATTGAATCCAGTAACGCAGAGCTGAATACCGAAGGGAAAGAGGCCATATCCGAATCTGCGGAACCCAAGCAGGATGAGAAAGACAAGACTGAATCAGGTGACGTGGTACCGAAACAGCAAGAGAGCAAAGTAGCTCCGGTCCCACTAATGCCACATGTCAAACGTATCCCCAAAGCCAAGAGGAACTTCCCCTTTACTGATACTCCTCCACTTGCGAAGCTCTCATTATTTGGTAGTGCTTATTGTCGTGCCAAACAAACACTTCAACATTTGAAACCGAAGGAACGGTCAAATGTGTTGATCAACGGTGGTGACACAGAGTTGGGTCTCACCATACTTCAAGTTCTTGCTTCTTCACTTTACAGTCACGTCAAGGTCTCTGTTATTCTCATTGTGCGAGATCGTCTGCTTTTGAATATGACCGAGATGGTTGATGTGATCATTTCCAACAGCTCTCACATTCAAGTCAAGCTCGTGACGTATGATTCGCCCGTGAAGGACTTGATTCTCCCTGGCGAGAAAGTGCCCATCAACTACAAGGCACGCATGGTTTTTTCCAAGCAAGTTGTTGAGGCCATGTTGGACTGCAACGAATCGCTAGAGCCCAAACTCTCCAAATTGGATTTGATGGTCGATGTCGTCGGGTGTATGCAATACTTTTATTATGACGTAAAGCTCGATCTCCATAACGAAAAGTTGGACTCGGTATTCAGATGCAAGTACCCGGAGCTGCTCCTCGTCAAGATCCTTAAACCGAAACTGTCTGGATCTTGCTTGGTCTCATGTTGTCCTTTCAATACTCCTGATCCTACCTATGAAGTTGAGTTTCTCAATAAAAAACCCGAAGATATCGAGGATGCAGTATCGTGGGCGGGATCGTGGTGGGGCAATCCCGTGGTCAACGGACTATTTGGAGTGACCTTGCCTTATCATTACGTGGAAGAGATTGAATTGAAATTCAAGAAAAATTGGATACAAGAAGGCCTCGATCTCGCGTGCAAGGGTGAGCTCAAAGCATGGCTTGTGCGATTCTGCGATTGGCGCGAAGGATTGCGACAACAAGTCAATGCATTACGTAGACAAGATGGTCGGATCTTGCTCAAGATTGAAGATTTCTGATTCCAATCTTCGATTCCCAGAATCTGAGACTTTCTCGTCCCTCCGTCACCGCATACTTTTACAATTTACACCTGAGTCACCCTCTCTCTTGATTTACAGCAATTTACCATACATTAAGTGAACCGTCAATATCGCCGGCGAGAACTCTTCCCGGATTCACCCGAAGCGTACGCTGAAAATCGGACTCTCCGCACTCCTCAACCCCGCCTCTTTGCAATTAAGACCGTGACTCGAAGAGCATAACTCCGTTATTATCCACTCGTTAAAGACGTTTAACGGCCAAAGTCGGGTGTTGCATTGCTTCCTGTGCACAAAGACATGGCGCGCTTCCTCGGCTTTACTAGGGCCATTCCTTCTTTCTCCGATTGACCAATCATAGGCTTCTCGTTTGTAACCGAATAATTTCTTTTTTTGGCACAGTATTCCGAATCGTATGGAGAGATGCCGCCAGATCCGTAACGTGATGTAGTGTGTATGGTCATGGTTCGTGGCTTTGAGGAGGTTTTCAATGGGCTGATGCCTCCGTAAACGATTCATCTTAAGATATAAACTACCTCCGTCGCCCCTCCCTCTCGCCAATTTTTTTAAATTAACCATCAATACACTATTGCAATGACCGCTGCTGAAATCTATCAAATCAAAGAATTGACTCCCGCTCAAAAGGATATCATCAGGGCCACCGTGCCTACTCTTGAACAAGCAGGCGAGCTCCTTACTGCAACTTTCTATAAGAACATGATTTCCAATAACCCAGTTGTGCGTCCCTTCTTTAGCAAATCAGACCAAGTCACTTTGCGCCAACCAAAGATTCTCGCATTCTCCTTACTTCAATATGCCAAAAACATTGATGACTTGGCCCCCTTGACCGATTTCGTCACTCAAATCGTTCACAAGCACGTGGGTCTTCAAGTACAGCCTGAACATTATCCCATTGTGGGAGGATCTCTTTTGGGAACAATGGTCGAGCTTTTGGGCCCCACAGTCGCTACCCCGGAATTCTTGGAAGCTTGGGGAACCGCGTATGGCAACTTGGCCCAGATCTTGATCAATGCCGAGCACGATGCTTATATTGCGGCTCAAACTGATCGCGGCGCCTGGCCGGGATTCATGAAGTTCTGCGTTTCTCGTATTGAGAAGGAATGCGACGACGTCAAAGACGTGTACTTTGCACCTTGCGATAAGACGGCCAAGATCGCTACCGCACTTCCAGGCCAATACATTTGTATCCGTTGGGGCGAAGAAGGATCAGACGAGGAATGCAGTCGTGAGTATTCATTGCTGGCTGCCCCCGAGAATAACGAGTACCGTGTTTCGGTTCGCTTGGTCCCTGGTGGAGAAATCTCCACAAGAGTGCACACCGAATTAAAGGTCGGTGATGCTGTGAGAATCGCCGCACCACTGGGTAACTTTGTATACCGCGAAGCGGCTGCTTCTGATGCGAGGCCTATCGTGTTTTTGGCGGGTGGAATCGGTATCACCCCCTTATTGCCTATGATCAATGTTGCATTAAAATCTGGCAGAGCTGTTACCTTGATCAATTGTAATCAGGCACAGAAACGCATTCCTTTCGCCAAGGATTTGGAATCTCTCACACAGCAATATCCTGGCAAGTTTACCGTTATCACGCACTTGCTGGAACCCGCGTCAGGGATTGAAGCAAAGGGCCGTCTCACGCCCAAGGATTTGGACTTTATCGAACCCGGTCAACAAGTATACATGGTTGGACCACGTCCATTTATGCGTGAATACAAGGAATACTTTGGGTTGCGCGGGATTAATGTGTCCTTGGAATACTTTGGGCCCATGGAAGTGTAATGGAGGGAACAGCTGACTTGTAAATAGAACCGTACAATACTTAATTGAACTCAATCTAGACAAGATCCTTTAAGCAAAGACCTCCATTACTGCTTGAAAAATGGGAACGGTGGCTTCTTCGCCAATTGAATCGGAGACACCCAAGTAGACCGGCCGTTGTAACTTCTTCTGCAAGAGTAACGCGAGCGAGTTGGTGCTACTTTTCGAGTGGTCATTACTTGCTAGTGGCGTGCTGAAGGAGCCAATAGCATAAACGTAGTCGAGACCGCCATCTGAAGCAAGATGGTTCACATACACGGTAACGGGCACTCTTCTATCATCAAGTTCTCCACTACAGGTTACCACGACCTCGATTTCTGCCAGGTCAATAAGTACTGTTTTAGATTCATGCATTGTGAGAGTGATCGCGAGAGAGTTATTGTGCTGTAAATGAGTAGGTGGCTGTAAAAATGCCTGGGACGTTTTTCGGTCGGTCCCAACAGGCGGCGCCAGGCCAGATGATTTATTTGAGTAGTAAGAAGCTGTTAAAGGCCCACAAAATTCGTGACCAATCTCGATAAGAGTGGCGCGATTAGAATCTAGCAATGGTAAGCTGTCTTTTCGAGATGCTTGGCTTTTTCAGGTATTCAGTGGAATCGGATTGGCCGTAATGCGGGCACACATTTAGTTTACTCTTCATCATGCGTAAAGGCTCATTGGGATTTGCACAGTCGTAAATGCACCTAGCCTGAGATGACTACGCAGCATTTCCGATCAACAATCTGAGTGTGTTTCTTTTGAACGCCGTAGGAAGATGATGTCGCGTCGCCGATTCATACACACCAAGAGTTCGAATTCTCTTGCTCAGAGTATAGCGAAACCACTCTATTTGCATTTCGCTATTTTGAATTTACAGTTTGCTCTACGGGAAGTGAGCTTATAAAAAGTCTCATCCCGATCTCGCGCTGGATTCCGATCGATTCCGATCGATTTTGCTCGATCTTCTCACTGCGAAATCCTCAGTCTGGATGATTTTTTTCACCTAGAGAG
The DNA here is from genome assembly GCA_030581555.1 of [Candida] argentea. NCBI lineage: Eukaryota > Fungi > Ascomycota > Pichiomycetes > Serinales > Debaryomycetaceae > [Candida] argentea. The sequence goes on from JAKTTQ010000238.1 coordinate 97,644, forward strand.
AAATGCTCCTTATGGTATTCCTCTGTATGCGGTGACAGGATTTAGATGACCCAAGAGGCTAATGTGGACTCTGGATAATATTGTATGCGGGTGTGAGGGCTGAGGCTGTTCCCAGCAGTCTTCCGAGGCTGGTCGTACATGATAACCTCTTGGTCCGATATAGCCCTTCCTCACAAGTTTGGCGGAGTAGCGCTCTCGATTGACTTCGAGTCGATCGCTGCATCTTCGTGTGCTGATGCATGCAGCAACTCGGTCAATTCCTCCTCTTCCTCTACCGGTTCAACACATTGCACTTCCTCAATATAATGCTTGAGCATGCTTTCAATGCCGTTTTTGAGTGTCACCAGTGAAGACTCACAGGACCGACATGCACCTTTCAATCTCAAGAAAACGGTTCCATCGGTTTCACGGAACGAGACGAATTCGATGTCTCCGCCGTCATCCATGATTGCCGGTCTGATTCTTGTGAATATCAATTCCTTGATCATCAGCACCACCTCATCGTCCTCTTCGTTGAATTCCATATCATTGCTCAAACCCCAAGATTCGTCCATGATTGGCGATCCATTTGTCAAGTATTCTGTCAATATTGAAAAGATTTCCGGTTTGAGAAGCTGCCAATTCAAATCTTCCGCAGACTTCTCAACAGTGATGAAATCAGAACCAAACATGACCAGTTTCACCCCATCAACCGTGAAAAGCTTCATGGCGAGAGGCGAGCATGCTGCTTCTCTTCCACTCAAGAACTCTTTGGTTTGATTCTCTCCCAAGATCTTCATACTCGGAATAAACTTCATCGCATGCTCATTGGGTGTGTCCGCCGTCTGAATGAATAAGTTTCTGATCGAGCCCAATCGAAGCGGACTAATATATCGAGATCCCCTCGGACAATCTTGTAACTTCACTTGCCTCGCTAAACATCTCCGAATCAGAAACATTGAGAAATATCAAGTGTTAAGTGGTTGCAGCTTGTCTAGTAGTGGACCTCGCTTGTCGCAGCTCGGGGTGCCGTCACGTGATTGGCGGTATCTTATAAAGGAGCACAATTTACTGCAATTTACACATTACATGCGATTTGATCTATATTACGTGTATATGACTAGTTTGAATAGGACCACATTCGGGATGTTTCTGGTTCTCGATGTTCAACTCGAAAGAAGCAGTTCAAAAAAGTTATCGGTCTTTTCATCGACTTTTGTACTGGCACCACCATCGGTATCAGCACTAATCGACACGTCCAACTCCAATTTGTTGCGGGCGATTTGGTAAATCTTTTCCTCAACAGTGCCACGTGTAATAATCTTGTATACTGTGACTTCCTTCTTTTGACCCACGCGATGAGCGCGGTCCTCGGCTTGTTTATCGTCGTGAGGATTGAAGGACTGGTCGAAAATTATGACGTTATTAGCAGCAACCAAGTTGATTCCAAACCCACCGGCTTTTGTCGACAAGAGAAAAACTGGAATCGTTTCATCTTCATAGAACTGATCGATGATATCTTGACGTGCCTCAACCGGTGTTCCTCCGTCCAAACGGACAAATTTATAGTTGCGAATACTCAAGCATCTTTCGAGGATATCAAGGACTTGAGTGAAAAGTGAAAAGATCAAAACTTTCTCGCCACGACCGTCGACGATTGTTTCCAATAACTTATTGAGTTCTTGGACCTTGGCACTTTGTTCAAAACACTTTTCGTCGATTTTGTATTTGCTCATGGTATGAGGATACGTCTCGCACAACCGACGGATTTCGAAATCTGACATCACCTGCATATCTTCAAAGATAAACTGCTCGTTTGCTTCCACATACTCTGGCTCATTCATAATGTCCTTGGCCATCTTGCGTAACAATTTATCGGTATATTGGATGCGGAATAACATGGGATGTAAGGAGGCTTTGCGGAGAGACATTACCACGTTACTTGAGGATTCGATAATCTTTACCTTATTGGCATCTGCGAGTGCTTTCCCCTTGAGCAGTTTCCGTCTCTGTCTTTCGGCGCGCGTGGCCTTTGCAGCGTCGAAATAACGATCATACAATTCGCGCTGCACCGAATCAAGATCACAATATGCAACTTCATGGATTTTGGCAGGAAGATGTTGCAAGACCATTTCCTTGCGACGGCGCAACACAAAGGGGGTCATCATTGTTTTCGCTTTTGAAATCGCTTGTTGGGCGAGTAAAGGATTATAATCAGCGGCATTGGTGGTTGATTGGCTTTTCTGATTGAACAAGGCCTCGAGATCTTCGCGTTTCTCATCGAACAATTTCGGCATGATGAACAGTAATAAGGAAACGAGCTCTTTCAAGTTATTCTGTAGGGGTGTGCCTGTCAATAAAAGTCTGAATTTTGCCGAAAGTCTCATGAGCTTTGTGTATCTGTCAGACATTGAATTTTTCAATAAATGTCCTTCATCATAAACAACAATGTCAAAAGCTTGCTGACGAAGAAACTTGAAGTCTGGTTTTGCTCCTGCAGCCATGGAATAAGTGGTGACCATAACATCGTACTCTGAATCTGCCAATGAGTAGCGTAATTCCTCACGCTCTTTTTGAGAGCCGAAATAGGCTTGGACTCGAAGGTCTGGGCAAAATTTCTGGAATTCCCGGAGCCAGTTTTCAATGGTGGATGCAGGTACAACCACAAGGTGGCGGCCCTCATGGGTTCCAGTTTGTTTCAAGTGTGCCATGAACGCAATTACCTGACAAGTTTTGCCCAAGCCCATTTCGTCAGCGAGGATGCACGATGTTTTGTGGCGGTACATCATGTTTAGCCAATTGATTCCGACTTGCTGGTAGTTGTTGAGGGTAATTTCTTTCAGCAAAAGCGCGGGCTGGTGCTTGATATATCTGATTCCGCGTTTCGACGCCAGTTTTACCTCCACCACATCATCATCGTCTTCGGCAACCTCATTCTCATCAACATCCCCGACCTTGCCGTCTTCGGGATCGAGATCAACCATGTCCAATTCGCCTTGGCCCGTTACAGTAACGCCCCAAGTTTTCATTTGCTGCAGGATAGTGTCGGAATGAGCAGAGCAAGTCTTGATGAGCGAGTCAACTGCGCGATACCCCTTCAAGCGAGACTCGGTGCTTTCAACAATACGCATTCCCTTACTTTTTCTACGCTTGCTGGGTTTTTGATCCACATCAAACTCTGCGATCGCATAAATGTTGGCGAATGGACGTGCCTCGATAAGCAAATCAGCTTCATCGGGTTTTAGCTGACAAATTTCGCAAAGGTCTGGCGCAGACGCATTATTGATAAATTCAACAATTTGACCATCGATCGTAGTAAGTCCAGAGGAAAAAGCGACATTGTCTTCTTCGTCGGACAAACCATCGCTGCCAGAGCTCTCCGCTAGCATATCCTCGTCATCATCATCACCCTGGTCCGATTCCACTAACTGAGGGCCCAGGGCGCGGTTCCCACGTTTTGCTCGTTGATTGTCGCGGATTCGCTTCTCCAAAAGCTCGAGTTCTTCGAGTGCTTGCGGCTGAGAAGCAGTTGCAGTCGCAGCAGGACCACCAACACCAGAAGTATTCTGGAATGAACTTCCATTGAAACTGTTGGAGAATGATATGGGAGAATTAAGTGACAGCAATCGTGGCGCGTCAGAGCCGCGAACGAGTTTTCTCCGCTTTTCGGCGCCATTATCACCGGTCTGACTAAAAGAGGCGAGGGTTTGTGTAGGCTTGAACTTGTATTTGTCCAAGATTGACAATTTCAGACGGCCGACCTCGACTTTAGTGGAGGGTACCGGCTCACGGTGAACGCGAGGAGCCACTGGAGAAGCCAATGGCTTTACACGGGCCTTACCGCGCATTTTGACTGGCGAGTTATCAGCATCATCGGTTACAACCTGCACCGGGCTTTCCTGGGGCTGAGGACGACCAGCATCATTTGCCAATGCCTCTTGACGCGAATTGTATTCTGCAATCATTGACTCTTGGTTTCGACGCTGTAAGAGTTCACGCTGTGCCTGGTTTTGGCGTTCACGGTTTTCAGACGCCTGAGCCAAAATGGCCTGTTTATTGTAGTTTTCAGAGAGCCAAAGGGTGATGTCACGAAGCTGGCCCTTTCCTTTCACGAATCCTTTAAAGATGTCACTCTCGTCCAAATAATAAAAACGACGACGGACCATGACGAAATCAGGATGCAGACGTATAGCCTCGCGTTTAGCCTCTAGTTGGCGGGCGCGTTCTTCAGCGGCTGGATCCATTGCGGGAGAGATTGGCGATGTCGCAGGAACTTGGACGTGATGAGATGACGGCGGCGTCAGATTCCCCAGGATAGTATTGGAATTGATAGCAACAGAAGGGTTCTCTCTACTTGAAGAGGGAAGATCCAGAGAGCCGTCGACGTACATGAATACATGTTAGGGCGTTGAAATAAATGTTTTTTTTTTCTTGTGATGGAGACGGAGATGCTACACGCTCAGTGGCGAACGCAGAGAAGCCGGGGAAGACGCGTTCAAAGGTATAAGACGCGTTTTAAGAATCGGAAGTGGGACCAGGGAAATTGAGAGGGGTTTTTATAGACTTGACCGTTCCACAGAAACATGTGATTGTTACTGCTTGAGTCGTATCAATCGCGGGGGATTGACGCACTTAAATGAGACGTGTCTCGTAATATATGCGGAAGGATGATCCCGCACTCGATTGGGGGTCTTTGAGTGGGGTTTTAGGCCTATACATGAGTCTAGATCCAGACCTTCAACTTCCGATTTCTACTTCTACAACAAAGCCACTGAGATGGAGAGAGATCTTCAGAATGGTAGCGGACTGTGCTTTTTTTTCCGGGTAACGGACCTCATCGCAGATGATCCTCTATGGTGAGAGCCACTTGGACGATAGGTGGTAAAGGTTGGTTCTATGCTTTTGTATATCATGGTTCAATGGTTGTAATTAGCGATAATGACAATGGACACAGCCTTCAATCTAGTGTTCAGACTTCATACTGTCAAGAAGATTGTTCAGGACATTGAACGGCTTTTTTTTCTTGAGGATCTTTTTCACACTGTGTGTTTTCGCTGTGTTGTGCCAATCAGTCTAGACACGTATTGCGATTTCCGATTTCGAAGCTATTTTGGGGGTTGACGCATATACTGAGAGTCACTCAAATCATTGTTCGAACAGAAGGTAACGTTACTGGGAGGTGAAGTTTATTGGCCTGAGTACACATCTACTGTTCAATACTTTTTTTGATAATCTTTTCTGTCTCACGCTTCATATCATGTCTGACTGGATAAGTACTTTCCCAGGGGCTAGACAAGCCACGGTCGCGGCAAAGCGAGCTTTTGGTAGGGTGATGCGCACAGGCCACACTCCAAAGCATGTTGGGCTCATAATGGATGGCAACAGGCGATACGCTCGAAATCACAAAATAGAGATGAAGGAGGGACACAGTTTGGGATTTGAGAGTATGGCCAAAGTCTTGGAACTACTATATGAGCTGGGCGTGGAGTGTGCCACGGTATATGCATTCAGCATTGAAAACTTCAGCAGGCTGCTGCATGAGGTCGATTGGCTCATGCTGTTGGCCAAGCTGCGGTTCCAACAAATAGCTCAGCAAGGCGATTTGTGTCTGCAATATGGAATACGCATACGGATCATAGGAAATACCAAGCTTCTATCACGGGATGTGCGCACGGTTTTACGAGAGGTCGAGGAAATGACTAGCACAAATACCAGGGCCACGCTAAATGTGTGTTTCCCATATACGTCGAGGGACGAGATGGCACATGCGGTGCGCCAAGTCATTAGCGATGATCCTCTGGAAGTTGACGAACGCGCCATCGAGCAGCGACTCTTTACCGCAAACGCACCGCCTCTAGACCTCTTGATTCGTACTCTGGGCACATACAGGCTATCTGACTTTCTCCTTTGGCAATGTGTATCTTCTGATTGTGCGATAGTGTTCAGCCCGCAGCTATGGCCAGCTTTTGGGCCCTGGGACATGGCGAAAATCTTGATCCAGTGGTCATATAATAAATATTGGTACGGCTATGGTGGCGGCATACGAGGAAATGAGTGTCTGTGAAGGCGATGTCAAGAAAGCCGCGTCCTATGTCTAGGATGCTGACGATTGAGGTACGCTATGAATCAAGCTTAGGATTAATGGGATTGAAGATTTCAACAAAACTTACATGTCATCGATCTCACGGAACTCCCGAGCTGCTTCAAGCGGAGGTTGTTCAAAGAGGATAACGCCTTCATAATGATGTTGGTAAGCTGAGATAAGTGACATGAAAGTATATCTCAGCGTATCCTTTTCATCAAAACAGGGATTAATCATATCGCGGCATCTCTGAAGAAAGTCTGAAAGCCAATAACGATCGCCGCTCAACCAAGAGAGATCTGATTGCAGAGGGACCGATGCCATACGTCACTGCAAGAGACCTGAGTATCAATGGTTCAACGTATATACGAATAGTATTCGAGCAGCTACGAAAGAAAAGAACTTTCAGCAAAACTTCTCTTAAAATGAGGACTCACAATCTATGAAAAGAATTAAACAAAACTCATCACGAGTTCCAACATCTCCATGTAACTCACAGACTTGACTTGAGGATCCTTCCCGTATTTCAAAGTCTTTATAAGGGCTCCCTCGAAAGAGTCACCCCACCTAATTCGGAAAGAGGGGCGGATCCTGACATGAGTCACCACGTGCCGCATCCATGCGACGAGGATTGTGAAAAATCTACGAAGCGACCCTTGAATAGCTATTACTTTGCATCTTGTGACACGATGGATTTAGTTAGTCACTTACCTGATAAGCTATTATTTGCTGTTCCCAAAAGTATGTAAATCCTGACCCTTGGTATTGTTCATTTCATTTCTAACAAAGCGATAGAGGGCCGTCTTTATGAAAAATGTTGTCAGCTTCTTGCTGGCGCAGATATTCAATTCCGTCGTCTGAGTCGGTTGGACATTGCCATTTCTACCAATATGCCCATTGCACTTGTTTTTCTCCCTGCAGCCGACATCCCCGTCTTTGTGGGTGAAGGTAATTGTGATTTGGGGATTACGGGCTTGGATCAAATCATGGAGGCTGATATGTATGATAGCATCGAGGACCTTTTGGACCTTAATTTTGGAATGTGCAAATTACAAGTCCAGGTTCCGGAATCCGGACCTTATCAAACCCCTGAGAGTTTAATCGGGAAGCGCATTGTGCTGTCGTTCACGAAATTAGCTGGCGATTACTTTTCCAAGCTTGAAGCCGAACACTCTACATCTGATGGCGCGCGTAAAACCCCATTGAGGTATGTGGGAGGATCTGTTGAAGCATCGTGTGCTCTTGGTGTGGCCGATGCCATTGTTGATTTGGTCGAGCTGGGTGAAACCATGCGTGCTGCTGGTCTCAAGGCAATTGACACTGTATTACTGACTCTGGCCCATTTGATTGCATCTAAACACACTCAATTCCCCGAGATGGTTGCAACAATCAAGTCTCGCTTTGACGGTGTCTTGGCCGCTAAACGTTATGTCTTGTGCACTTATAATGCCCCACGCACGATTTTGCAAAAGGTTTTGACAATCACTCCTGGTCGACGTGCCGCCACAGTGTCTACCCTCGATAAAAAACTGCCTGAGGATGAAGACTGGGTCGCCATATCGGTGATGGTAGAGAAAAAGAAAATTGGTGAAGTAATGGACGATTTGAAAAGACAGGGTGCGAGTGACGTGTTGGTCATGTCGATTGAAAATTGCCGTGTATAAGATTGGAGTGAAATCGGAGACACTCGCATCAATAGCATATCTATCTAAAACCCCTGGTCATATATTTAATAGTGGAATGGACAATTTTCTTTGGTGGTTTAGCATGAATATCATCGGTCTCGTTTCCCACAATCAAGGAGGTGTCAAAGAGGTACAAAATGTCGTAACGGCCTCGCCGAGACCTGATAAGGATTTGCTTTGGAAAGTTCAAAAGTACATTTCACCCCCAGCTATATAGACCATACGTTTTAGATTGAAAGTGAACTAATTTTGTTTGCAACTCGACTATACGACTCTAATACCATTTTGATCGACGATCTTTGTGTATACGCCCTTGAAATCGATTGGCATTCTCGTTTCCAATTCCGTGATACACATTTGCAATAAACGCAACCCGTCTTCAACGGACATATCTGATCTATAGTGTTTGTCTAGCAATGACGAAGCGTAGAACGCAGCATAGCCATGAGCAGCATACGGCAACTCGACGTTGGTGCCCAAATAATCTATCCAATTCAACGAAGGGACGTTTGTTTTGGTGTCATAACCTGCGAGTAAGACATTGACCTGGAATGGTTTGCGCAGTCTGAGAGACTTTGCCAACTCTGTGCGTACAAAAGATGCCGTTGCCTTTGGCGAAAGTTCGATCTCGTTCTCGCGCATTGCGTGAAGGCGCATATTTGCCTGGATATATTCTGCAAAGTGAACAGTGTCGCCTGCCTCACCAGTATACGCCATCAAACCATGGTCACTGATTTGACGAGTTTTATCGTCATCATCCTTGAGTACGGATATACCGCGCGTAGCAGCTTTGCTGGTGGCAATGATAGTGCAGTCACTGACCCTGATTCCCAAGAT
>JAKTTQ010000239.1:0-105517 GCA_030581555.1 [Candida] argentea
TTTCCGTTTCATCGTTGGGCTCTAATAGGTGCCTTCCATCATCTACGATCTCCTCGCTAGCTTCTTGGAGTAAAGATTTATTGAGATCGTCGATTTCTGCATTGAAGACATCATCCAGTCCTTCGCCAGGAATTTCTTTTCTCCCCATCCGTAACCCATCTAAACCAAGACCGTAATTCCACTCCTTGATTCCACCATGTGGAATTAACAAATCGGCTTTGATCTTGAGATCCTCAGCACTGTCAAAGTCAGACAATGACTTAAACCATCTCTCTGATTGATCTGGTTGAAGAAGTTTTAAGTACTTCATAACTTCTACCCCGTCGCTCATACCTCGAAGCTGTCTATGATTCGTTATGGTGTCCAGCAGACCAACGTGTTGATTCAAGCCATCGAGATCCAGGAATGTCTTGATCATTTCCGCGCGATTTTCATCGGGAATGTCCTTCGGACCCAAAAACACACCATCAAAATGAGGCCATTGAAGCTCTGCACTGAGTCTTCTCAGCTCTGTTTTGAGAAAGTTGGCGAGGTTGGCCCGGGTTTCGGGGTCTGCAATCCACGGGATCTCCAAGAGAACGATATTTTGCTGCTCGCGACACTTTGAAATTGCCAGGACAATTTCGGGGCAGTTTATAGGCTGACCCACTTTACCCTTGCAAGTATTGCTGAGAAAGTACCCCACATTGTTTCCATCATCAAAGAGGCCCTTGAAAACTACGGTCTCACCTTTTTTGTCGAGACAGAAATCAGACATCATGCCAGCGTGCCACAATAAATGATCATCCTGCTGTGTGTGAGGTATCACCTGTGACTCCAGGGTAAGTTGTGAACTAGCCCCAGTGGCCTGTTCTGATTCTTGTGTTTGTGATTTGGCAGCGTATTGATGGCGACCGAACTGTTCTTGAGCACGAGCAATATTTTTATGAAGCTCGAACAACTTTGAGTCGACTCCTGAAACGTATGGAGGCACACTGGGGTAGTTATCGTTCAAGATTGCGTGATTTCTGTTGGCAATATCGCTGAAATCAGCCATTTCGACGGATTCCTTGAGGGATTGATCAAAACTCACCTTCGGCGCGAGCCTGTCAAAATCGCTCCCACGGAGTATTCGTTCCCTCGATCTCCGCCACTGGTCTTGATCCCAATAGGTCTTGGGAGGCTGTAATCTGGGATCGATTTTCGGCGGGGCCGGTGGCGCATTAACTATACGCTTGAATATGTCCGAGACCTCAATATCTGCATTCTCTTTTTCGATGGCTAATGCCAAGGAAAGAAGAATAGGGAGACCAATAACGGGCAAGAGCATTTGATAAATTTGTTGGACTCCTAACAACGTCCGCCGTAGCAGCTTTAAATACTACCGGCGAAGCATGAAGCTTTCGGTGCGGAGAGGAGAGCACTCGTGTTGATAATATTCGAGTCGCGGAATTCGTCAAGTCGCCGCAAGAAGGTATAGCCGTGATGCGCACATGGTTCCTGCGCAACCTGCCATGCAATAATTAAATTCAAGAACAGTGGTACATCACTAGCATCGCATATCTATGTGGGAGCCGATAGCACCCCGTTCCCCTCACATGCGGAGCTGGATTGGCGAGTGACTCTTTATTTCGCAGTTCGTATTGAGAGACGATCAATCACAGATGGGGTTCTCGATGGAGTCGGCGACTCCCGTGATACACGCTTCCGGTGATCATTTGCTCGTCAACTCTTCTATAATTCATACAGTGTGCTTAAAAGTGTAAGGCAAGTGTTAGCGATTTTCACTGGAGAGGTACCGGAGGTAATTCTCAAGAAATCTCATTTGCCGGCTATGTTGACGTTGTTGGCAAAAACATATGACCCCACACGAGGTGCATTAGACTTTGCCGTCGCATCAACGGCAATGTAAAAGCTTGTATACCCGATTATTATAAGGATATGTTCTAAACGCGGGATCATTGGTAAACAACCATGCTGCTTCAGAGCGCGTTTGTCAACAAGCGAATCCCGACTCTCAGGTGTATTTGACGAGGTTGGCTGCGAGTGTTGCAAGCAAAAAAGATCCATGCCACCATAATGTGTGTTGAAAGAGGAGCCTCAGTATTGGAAATGGCGTCGATATCGATGAGACGTTGAGCATGATAGGGCTGATATACTTGGCCGTATTTCTCAAATGCTTGAAGGCTGTTTGAAGCTTTCAAAGGTATAGTAGGGGCAATGGAGCAGCCGTTCAAGTCCAATCCTCCTGCACATCATTGAACCGAAAGATTTAGACGCCCGCCGGTTAAAAAGTTAAAACTTTATCACAAATGACAGATTATGCTATTCGAACTCTAGATTGGCTCCACTATATGATGAAACAAGCCCGCCAATCCACGGTGACTGTCACGTCGTATCGTGTAATCCAATCAAATGCAACACATTAGTGATCATAGAGGAGTTTGTAGTCACCACAGTGACATGCCTACTAAAGATCCATTCCGCCGTACTTACGAGACAGGGTGCCCTATCTGTCATGGTTTCTACTGGAAGCGGGATACCATTAACAGTAACTCAAAAATGACTCAAAACAGCACACATCACAAAGCTAACGAAGGAATCTAAAGGCTTCCGAATGATGCCTTTGGAATCTCAAAAGGGCTACCTGGGCAGGGACTAATATAGACATGCATCAAAAGTAAATGCACGAGCTCGGAAAGTTTGCATAGTCTATCTGCTATTTCGCGTATGATAACTGTTATGTGATCAAGTCACAACGGTCTCTAATATGTTCTCAATACAAAGCGTGCACTAAAACTCTCTCTGACCATTTTGAGTGAAGAAACTAGTAAATCTCCACCGACCACTCACGTGATCGGTATTACCCAAGAATCGATTTTGATTGGCTGTGGCCATCAGTTGAAAACGGCTAGGAGACTTTCAAACATCGTTCGAGTCACGAACACTTGCAACTTTTCAATTTAAGGATGCTCGGAAGAAACGGAATACGTTTTGGTCGTCACATTCGCTTAAATTTACAGCAACGTCGGTGCAACTCTTCACATAGCCATGACCATGTTGAACCGAAAACACTCGAGATTTCCATGACCAAAGTGTTTGGCGTGGCAGCCCTCGTGGCGATGGCTCTCGTGTACAAGAACAATAAAAACGCAGACAGGCCCTTGGTGGAGACAAGGTTGTATCGAGAGGAAGCAGATGGTCAGCGCAAGCTGTTGCGCAATGAGAATTTCTCCGACAGATACAAGATATCGTTTATAAAGGGCTTTATGAAAGACAAGGGTGGTATTGGCCAGAGACAATTCCGTAAACTTCCTGATCTCTCCCCAGTTCCAACAGTTTTGATCAATACCCATTCCCCCTATGGCCCTCAGTTCGGTGCTGGTATAAAGACCGACAAGTTGGGTCCGCGTCGCGAGCGTGTCCGCATCTTTGCACCTTTACCTTAAACTACCAAACTCTGACATGTTTATTCGAATCAATCAATCGTATGATAGGTTGTGGTATCCTCTCTCCTCACCTTGATTGAAGGGCTCATGATGGATAAGGAGGGCCCAAGTTCTCCACACTGTACTTCACGTGCTCGCTTGCACTTTACGATCCGACGAACACGGCCGATATTTAACTACATCTTTAACTTCTAAACATGATTAAAACCACTTCGACCCGCATACTTAAACCAGGTAGCCGATCTATACATCAATCGGCCAACGTAGCGCAGGCGTATCATGTGATTGTCTACGACAAACCAGGGGTCGATCGAATGCCTGTACGAGCACAACACTTAAAAGATATACCCTCCAAGGTCAATAGAGGCGAGATAAAAGCTGCCGGCCCCATTTTCAGTGACGAGTCTCGCACAAAATTCGCTGGGTCCTTTTTCTTCTTAGATGTGGCAGATCGTGCCGAGGTGTTTGAATTCTTGAAGAAGGACGTTTATGCCACTGCCGGGATTTGGGATTTGGATAATGTGTCAATTTTCCCCATGGCGAGTGCCGTGAGTTTGCCTCAGCGTATGGACGGGGTGGACGAGAAGCACTACAAGTGAGAAAAGGATATAAGGAGAATAATATAGTCTGACCATATAAAGTAATTGATAGATTTGTTGTGACCTAGACGATCATGGTTTGGCCATAAATACCTATCAATGGTGTTGGAACAACACTCACACGCCCTCAAGATTTTTTTTTATTTTCAAAAGTAATTGATCCGATCATGCTGTTCCAAGCATAATGCAAGGTACATGTCAGACTAGTATGAGACACTGATTAAGTAGTCGGCCAACTTCTCGACGACGGCGGTGGCATCGCCGGCAACCACTCCCGCAGGATAGTGTGCAATCAAAATCGCTTGCTTTGTGCGAACCGCAATTACACCCTCAGCGTCGCGCTTACCGTAGATGGATCTGTCATCAGCGCGTAATAAGAAATACTTTTGACTCTGGACATGCAAGCCTGTAGTCTGTAAGTCTGAGGGATCATCGTAACCGTGGGCGATCGCCGCGATTTCAGGCGCGGATAACTGGAACGAGCCGGACTGAGCCCAAAGCGAGTCACCAGCGCGCAGGTACAATGCAGCCTTGTCGAGTTTACCGGACGCAACCAAGTTATCAGTATAAGCTTGCCAAGACATGATATATCGAGCAAGAAGAGTGAAAGCGTTGAAGTGTCGTTTCGGCCCGAGGCGGACCTTTTTTCGGCGATTTGTGGGAAAGCGTGACTTTTTCTCACTGGATTCGTTGGCGCTTGAGAGGCGGTTCGCATTGCACAAGGTCGTCGTTGTCTTCGTCCACATCGACCACTGCGGCTTCAGGCTCGATTCGTTTGGGCCGGAGACTTATATCTGGGAATTGAGGCTCGCCGTCTTTTTCAGTGACTGAAATGTAAAGTTCAAGCCCTTCAAGCTCATCGTCATCATCCTGTACGAGCAACAGGCTTCCAGCGCTGAGGCCTGGGACATTCGGGAGGGACACGTTCGCATGATCAGTAAAATCCATATCGTAGATAAGGCTCGACTTGCCGGTGCTGATGGATATCGCGTCTGCGTTATACCCGTATTTCTCTTGCAATTGGTCTACAAGCCATTGCAACGTATACTGATCCGCCAGCTTTGTCAACTGTAGAATTCCACGAGCAACGAGCGACGTGGTCGGACACTTCTCGTTAGGACCAATGAGCAGCGCGCTTGTCGCATACTTGTTGGCTCTGATACTTATGTACACTTGGTTCAGTTCCTCTGCGAGTTGGGTGTAGTCTTGACTGTAAGGTTTGGAGAAGAACCGGAGTCCACCCAAGACCGAGAATCCCGCAATAATTGCATTGGTGGTGGCAATTGCAGGGATGATATTGCCTGCAATCTGCTTGATTTCAAATTGAGATTTCGCCTCGATTCCAAACACTGTCAGTCGAAGATTCGCAGCCGCAGACACCACGTCGAGTGTGCACGCATCATCCTTGTCGAATGAGACAAACTCGGCGCTTCCAGTGTAAAAACGCCTGGATATTTCGGCACATCCGCGATACAAAACGTATAGATTCTGGAGCGGCAGCCACACCTCTGTATCGACGCAATGCCTATCGGAGCCATCCTCTTTGACCAACTCCACCAATTGGGGTTTTAAGGTCTCCCAGTCGAGAGGTGTTGGCCGGGTACGCGTTTTCCAGAGAGAATCGATAAGGAGGAGACGCTCGATATCGTCGACAAATAGCTTTTGAACGAGCATCGACACAGATTCGATGGCCGGATGAGTGCGGAAGTATTGACGCAAATGCAGCAATTCATTCGTTTCAGCTGCCAAACTGGCGCGCTCGGCATCGTCATCGGTTTCGCCTGCAATCGCTTCCTTATCGCCCATGGGCAGCTCTTCTTGTACATCGAAGAGCTGCTGGAACATGAATTCCTTGGCCCAAGTGATACAATGAACGGGCATCGACGGTGTCAGGCGAATGGTGCACACAGGAAATGTCTTCGGGGTCTCTTTAGGGAGACAGTCGAAGCACTCGCTGGCATAGGGATATATGGGCTGAACCTGGCCGTCGAAGCCTGCTGTCCCTGACTCCATCAAGGGGGTGCGAGTAAAATGAATCATTTTGTTGACGTATCTTCTAGCTTCCAAATTGTCAAGAGCATTGAATACTTGATCAAACAGAGCCCACCACTCGATGGGAAATTGAACAGAATCCATGATGTTGCCGTGATACGGCATAATCTCTGCCCCGGAATAATTGAATTTTTGAACAGCCTTGGCAACTGTCAATGCCTTTGATTCATCGATATCTGACTTGCGAAACAAGAACTGGCGATTCAAATTGGATAGAGTGATTGTGTCCAAATCCACAACCGCAATATACGAATACCCCGAAGCAATCAAGTTCTTCAAAAGCTCGCAACCAATACCACCTGCCCCAACCATCAAGACGCGAGAGGCTTTGACCCGAGCGTAAGTGTCATCTCCGAGAACTTTCCGCAAATACGTATCTTTGGGCATTATGATCGTTACGCGTTTTAACCTGGAGCGCGAGAGTTTTTTTTCCCTCGTCCTACTCAAGCGCGGTGGTTTCAATCTAAAGGTACGATGGAAGCGAACGCTAGCGAAACACCACACGCTAGGATACGAAATGACAATATAGATTATTATGAACGATCGTATGCATCAATTCAAAGAAATCGACCGTCTGCATGTGAATAAACTGTGCTGTTACTATACTTTTCCTTCCTAGTTTTCAATTATTTTATACAGTGGTGAAAAGAGACCACACCCCCTTCAAGTAGCCGACGATTTCGTCACCGCCTAACTTGGAGTCTCCATATAAACGATCGACAAAGTTGATGGGGACCTCGCCAATGGTGAATCCCAAGGCACGAGCTCTCACCATCATCTCCATTTGGAACACATAACCTTTGGACTTTGTTGCCTCAATGATCTTGGAAAGCACGTCCTTCTTGTACAATCTGAAGGACCCCGTAAGATCCGAAACGTCAGGACGCAACAAGGTCGCTGCCAAAAAGTTTGCACCGCGCGAAACCAATTTGCGCTTCAAGTCCCAACCGAAAACACCACCGTCACCAGCATAGCGAGTGCCGGTAACGATATCGAAGTCCTCGGTTTTCTGCTTGGCAATGAACTCTGGAATGGCTTCAGGGTGGTGTGAGAAGTCAGCGTCCATAATGAAGACATAATTACCAGTGACGAACTTTAAACCATGAACGTAAGCTGTGCCCAAGCCCAACTTACCAGCACGTGGGCGCAACTGGATATGCTCTTTACCAAAGATGGTGATCAATTCACGGGCGACCTCCTGAGTACCATCTGGAGATGCATCATCAACAATAACGACTTCCCAATCGAGTTTATGTTCATCAAAAGTCTTTGCAAGGAGATAAACGAGGATTGGCAAGTTGCGCTTCTCGTTATAAGTGGGCAAGATGACAGAGTACTTGTTGTGAGCCATTTCTGTGTTGATGCGTTCTACGTCAAAGGGTTTGGTTGGTATCCGATAACACCGTGTCGTTTCTAGGTGGAAGTGACCTGCAGGAAAAGATCCAAGGCCACCCTGATGATTATATAATGCACTCATAGTGAGGTGGCTGCAAAAGCCATACAAAAACCGATTTTTGCAACAGAGAGGACGACGGCGGAACGATTCTCACCGCCCGAGGCTCTGGTAGAGCTTTCTGAAGGTTAAAAAACCAACCGTCCATGAGATCAGGTGGGAAGACATTGATATGACATGGTTTTAGTGCTGGTGACGAGACAAGTCACTGGGGATATCGTTAGTATTGAGACGGGCCACTGACCATCACTTTTATAATTGATACTGATTTTATGCTGAGGATCACCCAGCGTAGTTGGAGTTCGCTTCGAGCTATATTTTCGCCTGAACTCTGCTTGAACCGGTAGATATCAATTCTGATTTCACGCATCTCTGAATTGGCCCTAAACCTTACAGAACAGGTCATTAGATCTCTCCCGGTTCTCCAATCTCCGGGTCTAAATCTTGCTGGCCATGGATCGCTAAAAGTGCTACAAAAAGGGAGGTCCTGACTTCGATAAGGAGCCTGGGAGAAGATCTTGGTCCCACAGTTTGAGTGATATTTTCGAATCAAGTTTCTATCTTGTGAACCTTACACATAGTGAGATACATCTGGTTACGGCACTTGACTGGTGTTCACACATATTCTTATATGTGTCTGGAAGATGCAATGATAAATGGTGCAACTTGTGTCAGATCGATCCAAATCGATAACCGAAAATCTCGATAAATTATCACCCGCATTTCAAGCCCAGCTTTTTCCACTTACACAGGTCTTCCGGGGTGTGGAATAATACTACCCAATCAATTCAATTTTTTTGTCACAGGTATAGCCGAATGCCTTCCTGGATGGGCGATCTGCGTCCTGACCCAATCGCCATACGCGGTGATCAGCGCGTGTTCACCACCCAGCTCATCCTTTGCACCTCAACAGGATTAGTGGCTTTCTTGCTCTTCTGTTGCGCGAGGCGCCGCTGGCCTCGCATGTATGCTGCGCGTCTAATGCGCCAACTGGTAGACATCAAGCCGTTGCCTGATGGGCTTTTCCGCTGGATCCTGGCCGTGATCTCAATATCGGACGCTGAAATCTTGCGCACATCCGGTTTGGATGCCTACGTCTACCTCGCCTTCTTTCGAATGGGCACGCAGATTTTCTTGGTTCTTGCTCTTATCGCCCTCTGTGTATTGAGTCCCGTAAGATACTATTTTACCGGGAAATATGACAAAGATGATATTGTGGCCGTGGCCGCAAACACGACTCTCTCCTTCTTATCTAAAAATCCGAGTATCTCAGACCCATTCCCGGCTTACGATTGGGTGTACCCAATATTCACCTATCTCTTTTCTGGAATCGTGTACTACTACTTGTATGTGTTTACAAATCAGGTTCTCCGCACGCGCCAAAAGTACTTGGCATCGCAAAACTCTATCGTCGACCGCACTTTCAGATTAGATGGTATCCCCAACCGTCTCTTGGCAAAAAATGACCCTCGTGTTCTCAAACGCTTCATCGAGAGTTTGGGAGTTGGCGCTGTTGCTGATGTGAAGTTGCTTTATGACTGGGCCCCTCTCGAAAAATTGTTTGCTGAACGTGCTCTGCTTGTGCTCAAGATCGAGCATCTCTACGTCTCCCTTAATGGTATGCATGTGGAGATTAGTAGCCGCTCAAATGTCCCTCTGGCATTTTGTATCGAGCCGCCCGCTTCTTTGTCGACCAAGCAGACAAATATCGAGCGCGAAGTTGCCACCAACTTGCTGAAATTGCGCTTTCTAGACTCCAAGATTAACCAGATCCAATCAATGTACGACCGCAAAACCTCAACCATTGATTGCGTCCTCAATCCCCAGTTCAAGCCTGTCAATTCCGCGTTCATCACCATGGAGTCGGTAGCCTCGGCGCAGATGGCATCACAGACCGTATTAGATCCGCGCGTGTACCGCCTCATTGCCTCCCTCGCCCCGGCTCCCTGCGATATTCGATGGAACAATTTCCGCTACACTTATTTCCAGAAACAGTGTAAGTCTTACCTCATTACGGTCATCATTCTCTTCTCTTACCTCTTTATTATCTTCTTGGTGACTCCATTGACGACACTTTTGGATCTCAAGACTCTCGAAAAATTGTGGCCGGCATTGGGTCATTACGTCGGCAAGTCAAAATGGGCAACAACGTTTGTCACTGGTATCTTGCCTCCACTCTTGTTTTCCGCCCTTAACATGCTGATGCCCTACTTTTACCAATATTTGTCAGAGCATCAAGGCCATGCGTCCAATAGCGACGAGGAGCTTTCGACCTTATCCAAGAACTTCTTTTTCGTCTTTTTCAATTTGTTCCTTGTGTTTGTCGCAACTGGCACTTTATGGGACTACATCTCATACATCAGCGACACCACCCAGATCGCATACCAGCTTGCTCGGTCATTAAAGAAACTATCTCTTTTTTACGTCGATCTCATCTTGTTACAAGGTCTCGCCATGTTCCCCGTGCGTCTTCTCCAAATATCAAACTTTGTGACCCTCAACTTTGCCGGTAGAGTATGGGGGCTTCGCCTGATATTTTTGAAAACCCCGCGAGACTACCGCAAGTTCTACTACACCCCTGAAATTTTCAGTTTCGGTATTGATTTGCCTCAACACTTGCTCATATTCATGATTGTTCTCATTTATTCGGTCGTCTCCACAAAAATCGTCACCAGCGGTCTCGTATACTTTGCTCTCGGGGCTTTTGTCTACAAATACCAGCTAGTGTATAACGCCGTGCACCCCCCACATTCAACAGGCTTAGTGTGGCCCATGATGTTCCGCAGAGTGGTCTTGGGCCTTGTTATTTTCCAATTGTTCATGTGCGGCACCTTGGCTTTGGAAAGCGCCGTCTTTTTGGCAGCATTATGCGCACCCCTCGTGTTGGTCTCTGGTGCCTTTCTCTACAATTTCGAAAAGTATTATCTCAAACTTAACCAATTCATCGCCTTGCGCGCGATTATCAATTATGACGAATTCGATAAGGAATTTGACGACGAAGTGGGTGACGAGGATTCTGGAAATCTTTCTTCGGCAGATGATCTCGCCCCTGAAAATGTGTCTCTGAGGACTCGCCGAAGCCTGACCCTCGACGAGGGCCGTGAACTATTTTCAGACTATACGAACCCACACCTCATTGATCCCCTCTACGGCCCTTGGATAGCTTTCGAGGGAAATAAGATTTCAATGATAAAAAGCACGGCCGGCGATATCGATGTCGAGAGCGGTGATACTTGCGTAACGCCTTTGACAGACAGACAAGTCGTGATTCGGAAGACGCTTCGGGTCAGCGAATGGGAGTGATCTTCCCAATTTTATGTTGGTTTGTTGGCGAATATTTCAAGCAATTTGTCTAGATTCTTTAGGGCTATAAAAAAGGTTTGGATCGGTCCTACTCTGTCTTGACGGTGTTGTATGAGAACAAAGAGTCCAGTTTCGGCATATATGCATTCATGCCGTTGTTAACTGGCGGCGCCGGCTCCGTCGGCTGAACACGGCTATTGTTCCCATCCGCCGGTTTCTTGTTTTTCACCGAATCGGGGCCTCGTTTCAGACGACGGAGCACCGAAGTGCGGGTGAGCTTTTCCTGGCGCAACGCTGGATTGAGTACATATGGAGGCTTCTCAATCGAATAGTCACACTCAAGATCAAACTTATGGCACAGCGAGCATACTGGCCTCCTTTCGTCGCATTTGAGGTGCTTGATGCGGCAAATCCAGCATCCACTTTTCGATCGCGGGAGAAGACGCCTGCGAGTATGTTTCTTGGGCTGGCGATTAGTGTCTGCAGAAACACTTCTTCCAAGTGAAGGCCGCGATGGCCCCACGATAATGCCATTTGGCTGATGCTGATTGATTGCTGGCCGCTTGCCAGGCACATCCAAAAGCTCTTGCGGCCGGTGACTCGGGGAGATGCCAAAGGGATGGGATTGGTACGCCATTGCAAAGCCGTGATGTGGCAAGTTACCATCCTGATGCAATGATTGTCCTCGTTGCATGTCCGGAGATGCCATGGATGCTGGATAGACCAGAGTATGTAATGGCGACGCAAAATCAGCAGTGGCTCGGAATGACTGCGACACTTGAGGCGGGATCGATGCGGGAGAAGCATGGTGGACATTGCCAAATTGGTGCGGGCCAGGAAAGATGCCGCCTCGCCGGTCGTAGCCGGTTTTCGCAGGGCGCTGGTGCTGGATATCGCGCGGCAAATCTCGCTCCAGGGTCGCAGAGCGGATCTCAAGACCCTGACCAGCTGTCATGAGCCTTTTCACCGCAGCCGTCTTACCCTGTTGAAGCCGGAGATGAGGAGGTCGATGCTTTTTGCGCGACTCGTCCATGTCTATTTTTGACGATGCCAGCGATGCGGTGGTATCAGGGCTTTGGAGGTTGCTATATGCGTCAAAGTAAACTGATGACTGGTCCAATGCCAATTCTGACCGACTCTCGTCTAGCCGGCCTGGCGTGAGACATGCTGGTTCCGTGAGAATGGGCCCGAAGGGGTCAAGTGGGGTCGGCGAACCCGGAAATTTGTTTTCATCAAACCCCTGATACGGTGCTGGCGTGTGGTCAAGGGCGTGGGTCGGCAAGCCCTTTTTTGTGTCTGCGACCGATTCGAAAGAGCCATTGCTCAACTCATACGGACTGACATACTGGTTATCTTCCGGAGGCACCGACAACGGGAGATCCATGGCATGCCGACCAGGTTCGAGGGCGCGCTCATGGTGGGGCCCATACGCTGCGGATGGCCCCTGATAGGTACCATGAGGAGGCAAATCGTCGTACTCGGGATATCCGGTTTCAGTGCGAATTGCCAGCCACATACGAGCTGGGCCCGACAGATTCATGGGCGCGAAGCTTTCTGGAGGATGAAAGGCCTTTGAAAAGTTTAATGCGGTTGGGTCAGGCTTGAATGAAGCGACGATCGGAGTTTCAACGTGCCGGCGGAACGGGCCCTGGGGTGGATGGTTGTTTGTCTCCAAGGGCACTTGTGATCTGTTAGCCGGAGATCCAAATCGCATCAAGTGAGTCGGATAAAACATTGGATCGTCTAGGGCATCGGGATCGCCTGGCTGAAGAATCTCAGACGGCGGCGCAATGTTCAGAAGGAGAGCGGAAGATGTGCCATTAGCGGTGTTGGATTCGGCCTGCAATTGCGGACACATTTTGCGAAAGGAGAGTCAGAGGATAAACAAAAAGCGCAGTTGATGCAATGACAAGGAAAAACAAGAGCGAACAGAGAAGGATGATTGTTGATAAACCAATGGCTCTGCGCTGACAAGGGCACGAATCCAAGATCTGTGGGAATTCCGGAAATATGAAGAGGGGAATGCAAGGATCAGAAGCAATCAATACGCCTTCGAAACAATAGAAAGCCTGAAGCGCTGTGGGTGGCCACCCGCCTATTCTATAAACGCTCGCGAGAGAATGGAAATTCGGAATAGAGTATTTGAGGTTTGTTTTTTGAGGAATGGGCTCATTACAAAAATGGAGTAACTGACATGACGCATTTTCAGCCGTCTTGTGGTGACGAAGAATGCGCCGTGCTCGATTTTGAGCGGCGCGCCGCCGGCAGCGGAACGCTAGAAAAGAAAGAAATCGCCGAGGATCGGGACAAGGGCTCCGATTATAATCACCATAGCGGAGACGAGTCCAAGTTGTGGCCGAACAGGCCTCGGTCCAATTTTCTCGGATGCATTACAGTTAAGCTCGGCGTTAGGTTATGAGCTCTGGGCTTAATTTCTCAGACTTGGCACCTGAACAGGCCCTGTATTTCCCATATAAGAGCCGCCGCCGGAAAGTCGCCTTGTCAATCGAACAGCAGAATAAACGGGATTGAACATGCGGCGCCAAGAAAATGGTGCTGCAAGCAAGAATTAGACTTTCATTTGCACTACGCCACAGACATGCCCTAATGGGGGAAAATACTTGTGATGCCGACGAGAAGTGATGGTGACGAGCTTATGCACTGAAATGAGTGAATATTACCGATCTCAGCTATAGTGACAACTCGTTAATGCTTGGCCACAGAAAGGTGCAGGCTGCGACGAGCGACTACGGTGAGGAAATGAATGCAAAGGAAAGCTTGTTGAAATAAAGCTACAGACGATGATGAAAAGAAAATGCTGCCAAATAATAAGGGCCCGTTATGAATCTGATAGTGAACTGGTGGGAACGAGCTTTCAAAATAAACTGGTTTGTGTCGAGTCAGAGAGGGACATGAGGGAATGCACTAAAACACATAAAGAAAAAATGCCAGCCGAAAATGTAGTCATTGATCAAACCTACTATGTGCCGGGCGGGGCGAGGTAGTTTTTAATTCAGACAGTTTTTGACTATCAAAGGTGCCCACATTGAGTGGCGCAGGGAAATCCTTAAAGTCTAAAGTTTATCCTTGAAGGGAAGAAATTTACGATGCACAACCACGGTCTAGTATGTTGATAGATCTGTGGCTGAGCAAATTACAAAAGGGCTCTAAAGATGTAGGGGACTGGAGTTTCCACGCAAAGAATAGCCCCCCCCCCCTCA
This sequence comes from [Candida] argentea, assembly GCA_030581555.1. Taxonomy (NCBI): domain Eukaryota; kingdom Fungi; phylum Ascomycota; class Pichiomycetes; order Serinales; family Debaryomycetaceae; species [Candida] argentea. Next base: position 14,057 of record JAKTTQ010000239.1, read on the forward strand.
CTAGCAAGCTCCAAGCACCATCAGTCCCAAGAGTGACCATTTCTTGAAAGAGCCCAATTCGGGAAGCGATCGTTTCGTAGTAATTTATCATACATGCATGGAAAACCCCTAACTATCGGCAACTGCGGGTAGCCTGTGTGCATATAACGCATATACGTGTCCTTACCAAGAATTGGAATATATGAATGGTGGTTGCGATGCCCCCTCGGATGTAGCATTCCTCTTCTTCTTTATACATATTGTACTTTTGGAATACCAGCAACGCTAAGAAGTCCCGTTTAGCAGAGCACAAATGGCCGAAAGGAGAAGAAGGAGCCATCATTAAATAATCCCGCATCGATTAGACAACGTCTTCTAATATTGACTGTGGGTTCGCGTGATGGTCACATTAGGCATAGATAGACGTAGCGTATCCACCCAACTAATCAGGTTACCAGATATCGGCACCTGTGGATCACACGCCATTTTAATCTCGAGATCTGATCTCATTTGATTGGTACAATCTCGTCGTGCCCCTCGAGAGATCCAGAGCGTATTATGCTACAAGCCATCATTTCCCCCCTCTCTTTGATCGTCGGAACGCGTTATCTTCAAATTTCCTTTGCGGCTCGCACAAGCCACCATCACACACGTGACATTCCTCACTTTCATATGAGCGCGTTTCACAACACACCATTTAAGATCCCGACTCTTGCACGAGTTAATTTGGGGACAGCGAGTACTTTTGCAAACACAAATGTTAAAGTCTCGACATAGTACTGTTACTAACTTATCGACTGGCAACCTGATGTCTCGCGGTCCTCTCTCAATGACGCCTTCTTGCGCGTATACTAAAGAGCTTGCAGGTTTGCCCGCCTCGATTTCCATATCGGCGCCTATTGCCTCTGTTTCCGCCAATCAGACGACACCGTCAAACATTATTCTTGTGATAAAGCATGACTTTATTGCAGAGAACGAACACGAGCTTTCTGTTAATAAAGGGGACCTCGTAAAGCTCTTGGATACGCCGGGGAACGCGTGGCTCCTTGTGAAGTATATTGACCGTGTCGCTCTGCCCGGGCTCGTCCCGGCATTTTACGTCGATATTGCCATCAACGATATTCGGAACCCAGTCACGTTGACGTGGCTTCGTGGATGCTCGTCGCCGTCGGGGCAAAAGTCCAGCGATTTATGGGACGACTCTCTCTTTCTCAAATTGCACCTCAAAGACTCCTCGCAACTTCCGCTCACAATCAATGGGAGAGCTTATCCGGTTTCGGTGTCGATATCAAACTTCTCTTTATTCAACCAACGCTATTGGTATCGCTTAGACGTTGCCTTTTCAAACAAATCGTACGCGCATTTGTGTAGATACTATGAGGATTTTTATTCGATGCACGCTGAACTTCATTCGTTGGTATCCAAAAATCCCACTGCAAGTGCGCCGCGTCTTCCCAAATTGCCTGAACCCAGTTCAAGCGTGTGCACAGCTATGCATGAGGAGGCGATCGCAGAGGCGCTGGTTAAAGCATTGTTGAAGCGATGTAATGATCTTAACATCTACATCAATTCCCTCATTCTGATCCCGCACTTTCGCCAATCACAACCGCTTTTGGACTGGTTCGACACCGGGTTTAAGCAATTGCCTGCCATAATGTTTTTGGACGGTGAAGAAAGATTTGATATTTCGACCGTGAACAAGCGCCTTTTACCGGGGTCGATCGACATCCTTAATAGCTTTTATTCCGCTCAGAAGAAAGTGCTCTCCAAAACAGGGTTAGTGCCACCTGAGGAGTGCCTTGTCCAACGCACCAGATCCAAAAATACCTACAACCTTTACCACCAAGCTGCTGTGGATAGAGAGGGTCTGATCCTGAGGTCTAAATCGCAGCGTGCAAAGTCTGCTCCGTCACTCAAATCGGCCAATTCTTCGAACAGCCGCACGCCCCGTATGGAGGGCTCCATGCCATCAGAACAAACTTCCCTGTCCTCCAGATATGTGCTATCGCAAGAAAAGGAGTTCAAGTCCTCATTCAATTCCGATTTCCTGTCTGACCTGAATGTCGATGATGCCTCCTCACCGTCGAGATCACAGACTACCCTGTCGCGTGCACACGAGAACCATACACCGCGGTCGACTTTGAGTGTACCCTCAGACCCCAAGGGGCCATCAATCAAGTCTCTCGCTCCACCCCAAACACTGTTAGACTTGAACAAAATGTCAATTTCGCCGGCGAAATCTAGTGGAGAATCTCCCTTCAAACAACACCACACATATCCGCACACGGGCTCAGCTCGATTGGGCAACCCCAAGATCCGCGCCCGCTCCGACGGCTCGCCTGTGCCAGTGTTACATCAACCAATAGACATACCACGCTTCCACAGTCCGAACTCCCGACGTACGCGCAGCGTCAATGCAAAGGCCAACTTCCCTACACCAATAGCGCCCCAAGGGCCATATATCAAGCTCAAGGTGATTGTGTCTGATGTTGAGATTGTTGCGCTCAAAGCATCCAAGCAGTCCGTCAAGAACTTGGATGACCTTAAAAGGATCATCAGGCAGCGGATCCCTTTCAGTCATTTGCACATTAAGCTCCCTGGAACAAACAATTTCCACGACGTGGATGTGATTAGCTTTGACGTGGTGGAATGTATGCAATCCAACGATAAGTTATTATTCGAGACCCACTAATGTCGTGCGGGGTCATCATGCGGCTTTTACTCCCACACGGCCATTGCTTCAACACTTTCAGTTCAGTTCAGTTCAGTTCCAACCAGGTTAAACCGGCTCAGTCCACTTCCAACCGATTCGGTCCCAAGCAGTTCAGTTCCAAGCAGTTCAGTCCCCAACACTACAGTTCCAACCAGTTCAATTCCAACCAGGGCAATTCTAATCAATTCAACTCTATTCAATTCAGGCCCATGCAAATGACGTCATCAAGCCACGTGCACACAATATTTTCAAGAACCGATTTGGGTCGGGAAAAAAACGCGGCGATGCCCACTGAGTGCGCCAGAGTCGTCTTGCTGCCAATCTTTTGATGACGATGATTGCACGCTCTGTGTTCAAGATTTAATCCATTACGTACACATTGCTATAGTCTTCCCCGTCGCTGACATTCCATTACTCGTCGCGTAACCTATAACGTTCCACGTGCCCTCCAAAGATGGCTGATATCTTTTCAATGGATGACGACGAAATCCCCGACCTTTCGACCCGCATGAATACTCTTGACGTGTCTGTCCCTGTAGAGTTGAATTACCGACTTGTTGAAGAAGATAATGAGTCGTTGCAAGACCCCCTAACATCGAATTTCCACCCTTCAGACACACTTTCTGAGCTTCCAACATCCATTCCTATTCCTGTCTCGGCGCGACCTACTGGCCGGCGCAACTCCACCATTGCTGGGTCGTATGAGGTCGAACTCATCAAAAAATCCTATGTCGCTGCATCTTTGATTGCCGACAACTCCATGTCCTCTCTGTATAAGCCCAAACTCGCAGACTTTGAACCTATAAAGGTCTTGGGCAAGGGATCGTATGGAAAAGTCTTGTTGGTAAGGGAGGCTCGCACCGGCAAATTGTTTGCACAGAAGCAATTAAAGAAGGCATCCATGATTATCAATGAAAATACCAATGAGATCCACGAGACCAATTACCAACGCACCCTCAATGAAAAGAATATTTTGCAAATGGTCAATCACCACAATATCGTAAAGTTGTTCTATGCATTCCAAGATCATAACAAGGTGTATTTGATCTTGGAGTACCTAGACGGAGGCGAATTGTTTCATCATTTGGCTCTTGAACGATACATGTCTGAGACGAACGCAAGTTACTACATCGCACAAATCGTCTTGGCCCTCCGGTATTTACACTGCACCTTAAAAGTGATTTATCGCGACCTCAAACCGGAAAATTGCATGTTGAACGCTGGCGGCCAACTAGTGTTGACGGATTTCGGCCTTTCAAAAGTATCATCGGACGATGGCAAGGACCATTCCATGACAGGCACCGCGCAATACATGGCTCCTGAAGTACTCAAGGGTGAACCCTACGATTATCTGGTTGATTGGTGGTCTCTTGGGTGTGTTGCATTCGACTTACTTACTGGAGCCCCTCCATTCACTGGGAACAATAACAAGAAAATCATGGACAAAATCTTGGCGAGCAAAAAGACATTAAAGTTCCCATTTTACCTCAGTTTGGATGCCAAGGATCTTTTGAAGAAATTGCTCCAAGCCAACCCTGAGAAGCGATTTAACATTGATGATGATTTCGAAAAGCTTAAAAAGCATCGCTTCTTCAGACATGTCGATTGGAAAGAACTCGAACAGGGTAATCCTAGCGGTAAGCTCCCGCCCATCTTGCCGTTGATTAGTGACCCGGTCTTGGCGGAAAACTTTGACAAGGAGTTCACCGACATGACCTTCACACCGCAGTCATGTACGCTCGATAAGGATATCTTGCATGTGAATGGATTCTCTTATATCAATGAGCATTACTTGGCATCCATTGCGTTATAAGAAACACGCGACATCCGGCACATTATCTTGAAACGATATTCTCCTTTCCTACATAGTCTTCAAAATGATTCAATTTTTTGCACTATATACTTGCTTTCATGTATTTTGCCTGGCAACTAACCGTTAGTATAAATATACAACAATCGCCAAAATCCCTATAATGTTTAGTAAAAAATCCGATAAAATCAGAAACCTGAAGGCAAAGGGCCTCTCTTGGCCATGCAAATAATTGAGACTAAAGAGCCGGAAAGATATCGTCATCAAAACCACAATCACCGAATAATCCATTCCTCGTGAGAACCAATGATGTACTAGAATTGCGTAAATGGAGAACGAAAGCGCTTGGGACATTAAACGTACCCCAATGTCCAATGCAATGTATTTCACAGGCATGTCTGTCAAAAGCTGACCAAACCGCATGAAAATGGGATCTATCGCCAACGAGTCTTCATGACCGAGGTTTCGAGAGTAATCATAGTAAAAACACGCAAAGTAGCGAAACCCATCAAATCCAGTTTTTCCCATGCCATTTCGTGCCGCCAGCAGCACGCGCCTCGTCCCAGATTGATTTGATTCAAGATCCACGGATCCATATTGATATTCCTCCAGCGGAGGCACAATCGAGTAACGCGATAATCGAGATCTGAGAAGCGGGAATTTATCGGTTGCATCAGCGTTGACTTCAACGTTGGAGGCGCTGTTGAGAGGCAATAATGGGGGAACGAGCCAAGAAAACCAGTTCAAGGTGCTGAGAAACCCATTGCGTGAGTTTCCTTCACCTGCTCTTTTTGGAAACTCCAGCCGGCTTTCTGGTTGCGATTGTTCGGGTGTTGGGATAAGACTATGATGGTACGCGTCGTCTGCCAAAGGATCCTGCACCAGGTCATTATTGAGTGTGGTCTCGAAAAGTGTTGAGGGCATGTTTTCTGAGGACAAAGATAGAGGCTCATCTACAGCGGCAGCTGCATGTACATCCAAATGGAAGGTGTTTTTAGGGGAGACGGAGTAAAGTTTATCGACCACATCGTACGATGACTGAAAAGTGCCGATACTGCGGACGCTGCGGATGGTATTGTGGGAGACTTCTGTGCGCTGCATTGGAGCTGCGCATGATTCATCGGGCTCTAGACTGTTATCGATAGGTTGTACGCTCACAGAAAAGGCTCTCGGTAATTCGGACGCTGCCACTTTCGACGATAGTTGCGAGGAAGTAACAGAGTCCACCAGTACAGCAGTATCACTCTCTTTGCGGTCATCTTGCAGTGCGAGAAGGTTGTCCAAGACCACCGATGCTTTGCGAGTTTGAGCGTCGAAATCCGCTTTAGCAGCATCACATGCCAACCATTTCGAATGCAAGTCCAAAAATAACGCATAACGTTCATAATACCTCGATAATGATAATGAAGGGAGCAACGTGAGCAACAACACCGAGTTGAAAACAAAAACGGCGATGGGCAATTGCACCGCGGCAGTATGCTTGCCGGCGATTGCGGCAATAGCAGCACAGAACCCGAGTTTCATGAATTCATCAATCACTGGATAATAGAATGAATAAAAGTGACACGACACACGCAAAATTACACTTGAAAGAAACCGCACAAGATAAAGAATAGCAGGTAACCAAAGAGCAAGGATTGCGGTTTTCACACCAGCACGTTGGATAAGTGAAGAGTCCAAAGTCAAGTCACAATACCCTAGTGCCACCATATATGTAAACCATACCACCCATATATGACTTAGCAACACCAGCGGTACCAATACCGTGGCAAACTGGCCTGATTTCATCAGCAGTCGCAAACTCGAGGATTGTTTACCTTTGACAAAGTTGAATGTAATCAGAATTATATCGTCTGTCATTGGCCGATCGCATATAACGTGGGAGCAGACCACGTGACCCAGACGGCGGGGGAAAAAAGATCAGCCATTGGAGAGGTAGGCAGGTTATTGTCGTTAGACTCAAGAGTATTATGGTCTCCGATCTGAGACTGGTGATCCCACTTGAATCCAACCCGGACATCTTCAATGGCCTCGCGCACAAACTTGGTTTGGTGCCAATTGTGGGTTTCCATGATATTTATTCCTTGACTGATCCTGATTTGCTCTCTCTTCTTCCTCAGCCCGTTTATGGTGTATTATTGCTATTCCCCCTTGGCATAAAGTATGAACAGGATCGAATTGAGCAAGACTCGCTGAAACAGGCCTATGAGAACCAAGACTCATCGCAAATCGTTTGGTTCAAACAAACTATAGGCAATGGCTGTGGATTATATGCTCTTTTGCACCTATTGAGCAATCTCCCACCTGGTCTTCTTGTCCGTGGTCTGTCATGTGACAAGCTCGTTCAAACGATCAGGTCTGAGACCCTTCCGGTGGCAGAAATCTCCCATCTTGTAGAGCAATTGGCCCAATCGGTCCGTCTAGATGATGAATTCGGACTGCAAGGACAGACTGAAGCTCCTGCTGCCGACTCGGAAGTTGACCTTCACTTCATTGCCTTCATAAAGGGCAAGAACAACCACTTGTATGAGTTGGATGGAAGGCGGAACGGGCCGATCGATTTAGGAGACACTGCTTCCCCAGATCCAAATATCCTCTACGAGCCAAGTCTCGTGAAAAAGATTCAAGCTTACATGGACGGTGCCGATGACGAGAGCAAAAACAGGTTTGCCTTGATGTGTATTGCCCCCATGATGGAGTGATAGCAAAAGGACTTGACGTTCAAGCCCCAAATCGATGGATTGATCTCGTGAGAAGAATCTCACTAGAGTCTTGATGTGTTGCCCCAACAGTTGCACGACAGCAAGACTTGATCTGACCCAGATGTTCCCGATGTAGACCTCTCTCATCGCTGATGATGACACGAGAAACTTTATATCAGTATCGGCGCGAAAGGTCTTTCGATTCCAATGCATCGGAAGGGGTCATCCCCTAGGTTATCGAATTCAGAGCGATATTCCAGCCGCATAGCAGCATGATAGAAAGCGTCAATAGAAGCATTAGTACAATTGACTGTTCGTGCGTCGACAAACACCCTTTTCACCATGCGGGGAGTGATGCGGGGCTTCTCGTTTCCACTGAAACGGCTCATGACTCGAGCTACGCGGTAGGGAAGGCCAACATCAAACAAGACGACATGGCGCAATGCCACTTTTTGAGACTGAACCGAAAGTATCCTTTTTTGAGCATGTCTATCGATCGCCCGATAGTCCGCAATTTGGGAATCGATTCAAATCGGAAGCGGATAGCCTGAACGCCCCAGTGACGCGTCAAGTTTCACAGAGCATCCGAAATAAATGTCAATCCACACAAGCATGGTAATTTGCTCAAGAGTTGCAAACACCTATACCTGACCTTTCAAGTCGACCTTGTTGAATTCCGGGCTCGATGTCAATTGAACGAGCAATGGTCTTGCCGCAGCGCAATCCCATTCACGAGATTCATTTATAGTGTATAAGATTTTCAACGAGGCAAAGAGCGCCATCACTGCATTTTCATCAGCCAACCGGAGCAGACTCTGTAACATGGACATTGGAAGCTTGCGATAGGCACGAGACATTGTGAGAAGCGCACGAGCGCGGACCTTATATAGGACGTGAGACTCCAAAAGGCGCAAAGCCAATGTGAGCAGTACAGATGCGCGGAACGGGTCAATAAGGGAGAATAAGGCGGAATAGTCGCCCAAGCGGTCCATGACGTGTACACTAAAGAGAGCACGCGTGAAGGCGAACCAGGGCCGTTTTGGATCAGGATCAGTATTACGGGTGGGATCACTGAAAAATTGAGCACGGCATTTCACCAAATCAGCATCATTCCGAGTAAGAATCATATAAATGATACGGTACGCGAAGAACTCTGCTTGGGCCATCATCGCTTTGAAGGTTGGCTCGGGCACGGCACTATAAAGTTCTTGCAACTGAGATTGACATTGATTAAATTCTCCCAAATCGTTATTCACAAGCAGTACGCGGGCATTCGTCTCATATACGAAGATGGAGAAACTGTTGCGGATATTCTGCACAGTAAGGTCCTGACGAATTGACTTGAATTGATCGAGGGCATAGCGATAGTTCTGGTCGCGTTCGTAGACGCGCGAGACATGAGTCAATGCGTTCTTCAATACTGGTTCCGGCCGAACACGACTAGGATCGGGCTCTGAGGTGAGGCGGAGATATGATTTCTCTAGAGTTTGGCAAGTTCCAATGACCGGTCTGAGTTCGCCAGAGGTATTTGTATCGACGATTGGAGGTGGGCTCGAAGACGCTTCGAACCGCTGAGCACGTTTCCGTTTTCGTTCGCTCAGTTCAAAGTCTGCATCGCGCTTTCCCAGCAGTGCCACAGACTTGGTCTCGGATGGAGTCACATCAATCACATAGTCGTTGGATTCTGACCAGCTGGATTTTGTCAGCAGGGACAGTGAACTCGAAGTGACGTGAGACAGATCAATGTCTCGAGCAATGGAAGAAGAATGAGCAGGGACTGCTGGCTTCTTGGAAGCTGTCCCCAGCATTGGTGGAGGCATTTTTCCAAAAGTGATCGGGGAAAGTCCCAGAGATTTTGGGACAGGCGTGTAGCCCGAGGACTTGGGGACGGGTGACAAATTATGTTTACTATCGATCCACGGGTGATTAACGATATGAGGGGAGGTTTCGTGGGCAATGTAAACCTTCAGAAATCTACGACTGGGAAGATTGCCCTTCAAAGCGATATTTGGAACGTCGTGCAAAGCCGGAATTTTCTGGTTATCCCAATCGTTTGTATGGACACTTCCTGAATCGATTGCCAATTGAAGTAGGCGAGGCAATTGTTGACCGAGTAAAGTCTCCTTTTCGGGATCATTGGACGCTTGAAGCATACTTCTGATAACAAATTTCTCAAGGGAATCAGGCCAAGAGGGGCGGTTGAGGGCGGCTAATTTTGAGGAAGAATCACGAGCTTCCCCCGAGTCGGCACCAGTCTTGAGGGATGAATCGGTGGACTTCCCCAACATGTCAGACTGGTTGGCAGAACTCTCGGTGGAAGCCTCAGTGACATATCCAGTGACTTTACCAGCATCGACCTTCCCGTTAACATTCCCGATAACCTTTCCAGTACTCTTCTTCGCCATACTCGTTACCGTTCACAACGTCTCCATGACATTTCCGTATAAATCTCACAAGAGAAAAAAAAACTGGTAGATGTCCGGATGTTTACGTATCTGCAGTACCATGCCAATCAGAGGAAAACGGGATTTTACAGCCATTTTACAGGTGAAATATCGCTTAAATGCGGTCATCGCGACAGACCTCACTGGAGGTGCAACGTCCATTGACATGGAAGTTGGAGGAAGTGGTGCTGTCATACCTTGAGAATGGGTCTCTTCCCCCTCTACTATCTCCAAGTCTTCCGCCGTCGTTTGCATTGAAATTGAAATCCAGAGCTTCTCCCGAAGTCCCAAAAAGGGTCAGGTGGATCAATAAATTGGATGACACCGATTCCCCAAAATTCTTGTTGCGCATCTTTCTCCCCAAAAATAGACTGGGGAAAACTAGCGGCGCTCAGAAACACGTGGACTCTGACAAGATCGTTGGTCTTGGAATAGATTCAAAGAATTCCTCTAGAGCTGAAGTTCCGAAGAATGATGCTGTCAAGCATGAGGTCTCAAAGTCAGATGGTAGGATTTCAAAGACAGTGGAATTGAGTGGTAAGAACGGAGCAGCAATCAAACCAGAGGTCATAAACGGAGCTTCTCTGAAATCAGAGACCAAAAACGGAGCTACTGTGAAATCAGAGACCAAGAACATGACGACTAAATGTCCAGCCACAATAATTGCGGAGACGGCTGATCCAGCGGCAGCGAAGGCAGGGAATAGAACCACATTGACTACGAAATCGGATGCCAAAAATTCTGCTGCGGTGAAACCAGCGGCTAAGCATCAACCCAATGTCAAGGCAGAGTCCACCAGTAAGAACGACCCCACCATAAGAAACGACCGTTACAGCAAATCACCACCCGAATTTGACCCGTCGGCCAAAACCCTGAAACATTTCAAAGATCCCCTGTCGCCGCTGTTCCTTGCCAATCTTAAATCCCTCTGGCTCAACCGCAGTAAGGCCACAAAGGCCGCCGCAGAATTGCATCGGAAGGATAACGAGCTCCTATACTGTATTATGCAAGTGGACTCTCTATTGATGAGAATATTATCATCGATTTATGATGAGCACTATCGACGGAAAACCGCAGCATCCCCCAGTGAGCGGCCATGGATGACTCTAGAACAAGATATGGGAAGACTAGTGGTCGAGATCGAACGCCAGGCAGTAGAGGGTGCACCCCATGCCATATTCATGCGCACTGTTTTGCTTTTAATGTTTCAAGCTAAAGCTGCGGTGCTTTACCGAGTCAACAGTATTTTGAAACTGATCGTGGACGACCAATTAGCTACTCTGCTGTCAGATTCAACTCGCAGCCGCATCTCTGAATTGAATGAAATGGCTGTGGACAATTACGAACGCGCCACCGAATACTGCGCGGCGTCAGACCCCTGCTCTTTGCTCGGAACTCTCCCGTCCACATTTCCTCAAACCTGGAAAAAACGGGCAGCCAATCTCTCAGAAACTCACGCTCAAGTCATGGAATTCCCTATCGATTTGAATATAAAGCTGATACGATTTTATTTCCCATTCGGACCCTATACTGCGGTACTTGAGGTCGTCGCCGCCCTACACAGCATCCTCTCAGAGTACGGGGAATCTGTCGCGTCCGTTGGATCATACCAGCCGTTGAATGAAAGAGGTTGATCTCATCATTTTTCCAAAAATATATTTGGATTGTCACGAAAATATACCGCTCAATGCATTCTACTACTGGTCGTGGCCCTCGCTCATAAACGAATGGGATAAGATGCCATTTTTGGCATGGCTTATGATAAACCCTTGGTTCGGTTGTATTTTTGAACAATTCTGTGGGGAGATCAAGAGCCATGGTCTTACAAGCACCAATCAGAGGCTACAATCGTCCTTGTGGGAGAACTCCGGTTCGAGTTCCATGACCATCTTTTTTCCCCCTGATATGGTCGAATCTTCCTCATAAAATCGGTATGAAGAAAAAGTTGTCATCAGTTTTTGACAACCAGCCATTGTATTGCTATTGATCGAAATCATATGATGTGGAGTTCTCTGCAGACCGGGTCAATGGAAGTGAAGATAGAGAGTGCCAAATGGAAATGATTCAATTTAAGGCGGATTATACCTAGAGACGGACGTGGAATTGAATTCAGGAATGATCAAAGAAACAGGGCTATGTCTAACTGGACAATACATGGCGTAAGCAAGCTCGGACCAATTGTTCTTGGTACCACGGTGCTAGCATTATCACGACGGGGCTACAATCTGAATAATCAAAAAAATTGGGCTTTCGTTTGGGTCAATTGAGGAGGTCAATTCTTTGGGCATTCATCATTCCTTTGATGCGCGCCATTATGGAATCAGATAGAACTCGTCGGGTGGGATCAGAAATGAGCGACGTTGTTGGGAGATCAAGGGGATACGGACGCAGTCAATCAAACGTGATGAAGTATAGGCCACAAGCCACACCCAGACCTGGAAACACATTGACTCGAGAGATATCACGTGGAGCCCTTGACTTGTAGACTTGTTGAGTCAAGGGCTCCCGAACAGGCAGGTGAACTGGAAATTCAGCAACATATATGGGACTGAAGCTGAATGTGAAACTCACGGGATATGATAGGGTAGTCGTGGTCACCACCTCCAGCTCCATTCCTGTAGCCGACAATTCCGACGGACCGTGAACCATTTTGAGTTTTGATGCATGATGCACGATGGGTCAGAAGTCCACCTTTTTGGCTCAAGTATTATCCCTTTCGCATATACTTATCCTTATAGATCCAACTATTGCCAATAGAGGTTGTGCCGAACAATTCCGCACACCGATACCACGCTGCGGCCCGCTGGACATCACGCTTATGAGACCTTGACTTTGCGTTCCACATCTCGCCGAGCTCGGTCATGGCAGGTACATATCCCAACAGCGCCGCTCTAGCGAGTATGCGCATTCCAGCTTGTTCATCTTTGGAAACGCCTTTTCCTGAAATGACAGCCAACCCAAGCTCATAATATGACACGGCAGACACATTGAGCTGGTGTCTGGAAGCGTATGTCATACGAGCAATTTGGGGCTTGGGCAAGACCAGGAACTGATCTAGAGCGAAATGAGCATCTTCGAAATGTGGCGGCGCATAATGAGCCAAATGAGCCATGACGTGTTTGAGAGAATCTGACGATGATAGCAGAGAGAGTTTATCGACAATAATGGCAATATCGTCCGGGGAACGCGGCTGGTCTAGATCGCACACAAGTATGCAACGCGAGAGCCAGCGTATGGCCAGAGCATCATTTTGTTTGACACCATTGCCCATTATAAGCGCCGTAGCATACAAGTACATTGCCCGAGGATAGTTGCAAGGAGGGCTAGCGGCGATATTTAGCTGGTAAGAGGCCTCGCGATGCTTATTGATTGAGCGAAGATGAAGAGCATTCACGGTGCGAGATTCGGGGGAAGAGACGTCAGAGTCAGTGGTTATAAACAGGGTGGGACCCCTCGAATTATCAGCGGATGGAGACGGTGACAGCACCCAACGAGTCAGATCAGCGGATGCGAACAGCGTTGGACGGGATGAATCAGGTCCTACGCCAAACTCAGTTCCAGCTCCGGGCAACAGGAGATTTCTCAAAATGTCCGTAGAATTGACCGAAAAGTCCCTTGAAGTATCGGCAGAAACCGTCAGACAACCTCTCGACGTATCACTGGATACAGTCAGGAAACCCTTCGACGTCTCTACTGAAGCCGCCAGAAAGGCCTTTGAAGTTCGACTTGAGGAAGGGGACAAACGGTCTGTGAAGGCCTCATTCAGGCCGTAGGAACGAGGATTTCTCACGGAAAGTCGGAAAGAGTCGGTGGAAGCAATATCATCAAGGCCTAATCTATCAAGAAGGCGACCCAGTGTACTTACTGAAGAGAAGGACACAATACTTTCATCGTCACCTTCCGGAGACGGACACATTTGTATGGAGAAGAGACGATTGGCCGGGGTTTGATCCGGAAAAAAGGTTGGCACTGACACGGACCACCAACCACTGACCACCAACCACTGACCACTGTTCTCTAGCATTTTTCCCTTGATCAATGCCTGAACTCGACCCCTCTACCCTTTCCAACTATACCGAGTTCAAGGTCTGTCACACCAAACTCCATTTCGATATATTGTTTGATGAACTGAGAGTTGTTGGAAATGTCACCTATAGTTTGAGCGGCGTTGGCGGTTCGAATTCCACATCGATCGATTTGGATACGTCCTTCTTGAATATTACATCTGCCAAGGTCAATGACGTGCCAGCCACTTTCAAGTTGGGCCCTCGTCAATCTCTTGGATCTCGCTTGAGTATTATGATCCCTCCACAATTTCATGCCACCGCCGACTCCACTTCCACCACTGTTTCCATCAACTTTTCAACAACTGATCAATGTACTGCACTCCAATTTTTGAACCAAGATGCTACTTCAGGTAAAATCGCCCCCTATTTGTTTTGTCAATGTCAAGCTATCCACGCTCGCAGTCTCTTCCCTTGTTTCGATACTCCTGCTGTCAAATCCCCATATTCGTTCTCGGCCAACTCTCCTCATTTCACCCTTATGGCGGGCATCCACCGGCATTCAACTGATGACACTCACTTTTTCGAGCAGTCAGTTCCGATCCCCTCCTACTTGGTTTCAATCGCCAGTGGTGATATTACAGGTTTACCCATCGGTCCTCGCCTGATAATCTACTCGGAGCCCATTATCGTGAAGGATTGTCAATGGGAATTTGAAAAAGATATGGAGAACTTTATCGAAATCGCTGAAAACCTCGTGTTTCCTTATGAGTGGAAACGCTTCGATTCCCTCGTCATGCCCAAGGGGTTCCCCTATGGCGGTATGGAGATTCCCAATTTGTGTCTGTTGACACCTACTCTTATTTGCAAGGATAGACTGCAAGTCAGTGTGATGGCTCACGAGCTCGCCCACTCCTGGCTGGGTAACTTGGTCACGAACTGTTCATGGGAGCACTTTTGGCTCAACGAAGGCTGGACGGTTTATATCGAAAGGCGCATTGCCGCGGGGATCGCCGCTGCCGAGGCCAAGGAAACAGATCACCCGAATCCAGTGGCATATGGTGAGGCCGTACGTCATTTCGATGCAATCATAGGATGGAATGCATTGGACTTGTCAATCCAAAGCATGGGGAATACTGCCAATCGCTTTTCCACTTTAGTCCAGGATCTCAAGGATGGCACTAATCCTGACGATTCGTTCTCGCTGGTCCCGTATGAAAAGGGGTTCAACTTGCTCTTCCACATTGAGCAGAAGGTGGGCCTTGAATGTTTCGACAAGTTCATTCCTCACTACTTCACAAAGTATCGGTACCAATCTCTTGACACTTTTGAATTCAAAGATACCTTGTATGAATTTTTCGCTGAAAAGAGACATGTGTTGGATACTATTGATTGGGATGCATGGCTCTACCAACCTGGCATGCCGCCAGTAGACCCCAAGTTCAATACGGAGTTGGCAGATGCGTGCTATGCCCTTACTGAATCGTGGCGCCAGGCATGTTCAAGCAAGAAATACAAGTTTTCAAAGAAAGACATTGTGCAGTTTAATGCTAATCAGAATGTCCTCTTTCTCGAATCCCTCGTGGCGCTTGATAAACGGGACGATTTCAATTGGAAGGATCATACTGATGCGTTGATCGAAATGGCCAAGTACTATGGCTATGATAACCCCCAGAATGCCGAAATCGTTTTCAGATGGTACATGCTTCAAGTCACCGGCCACGTGCCTGAAGCTGTCGATACTCTTGGTGAATGGCTAGGTACTGTGGGCCGTATGAAGTTTGTGCGCCCAGGATTCTCGTTGCTCAATGTGGTTGATCGTGAAAGCGCCTTGAGATTTTTCTCAAAATTCCGAAATACCTATCACCCTATTTGCGTTTCGATGGTATGTAAAGATTTAAAAATCGAGTGATATAGAGGGGACTTCCATTTCAGATATACGCAAATTACGTTGCAGACACCCAGTAAAACTTGAGTATGAACCCTTCTGTATTCATGATTGGGACCAATCTAAAAATGCACGATGACAACTCGAGTCCCCACTCGGAGTATCACACGCAAAAGTCCGATCTGGGATCGACGTAAACTAAGCCCTCGCCCATTGAAATCAACTTCATTGATGTTTCCACTTTATTGGAATCTTTTTTCCTTCCAGGGCCCTATAGATCGAAATCGGTCAGAAGCGTGTTTTGACCACATCACCTACACTGCCACGATAACACTTACTCTCCTCAAGCACCATGTCGAGTCTTATGCAATCCTTAACAGTACGTTGTTAAACCGTATATCATATCTGGATATCAGCTCATACTAACATTTCTCCTCTCCAGTCAGCACAGGTCAGTGAACGTATGAATTGGCAGCGTATAAAGAGCGACGTGGCCTCGATGCTGTCGTCCATCTCAAAGTTAAGACCACCACAAGAATTCTTTGATGTTCGCAGAATCAGCAAACCGAACACTTTGGGTGAGGCTCAAAGCAGAATCAGCTTCAACCTCGGCTACTTTTCAGCTAACTATTTGGCCATCGTCTCCCTCTTGTCTGTTTATACTCTCTTGACAAACTTGTTGTTGCTCTTTGTTATCTTGTTCGTCGGTGCAGGTGTCTTCGGTATTGGTATGTTGGGCGGCAACGACTTGGTTTTGCCCTTTGGTCGCTTCAACACTTCTCAGTTATACACGGGATTGCTCGTTGTGGCTGTGCCCCTTGGTTTCCTCGCCTCCCCGATCCTGGCCATGATGTGGTTGATTGGTTCAAGCGCAGTGGTCGTCTTTGGCCATGCATCTATCATGGAAAAGCCAATCGAGACAGTCTTTGAAGAAGAGGTTTAATGTATAAAATGGCGTTGAAATTATAACAAGATGTCATGGCCCGTATCAATCTCGAATTGAAGTTCTTGCCTTCTGAGGAGCAAATGATCGTTATCTGAGGGGTTTGATACGAAGCGAATCTCTCAAATCGGCCTTGGCTAGGCCGAATGCCCATAAAAAGTCTCCCTCGATCAACCATATTATAGAAAAGCCCATCAAAATCTTCGCGTTCTGTCTTCTCTCAAGTTGTAGACCTGCTTGGGAAGTTGAATCCTCATTATCCAGTATTGATCATGACACTCTTCATAGCTTAACCCGACAAGTGTATTTCACCTATATTTGACGCCTCACCATTAGGATCTGCAACCAGCACCATCAATAGTCCTTTCTATTTCTTCCTCGGTTACGTGCTGATCCTAGTGACTTCCTCTACATCTCAGTGCGACTACAAGTCAATTAAACAATTCAACAAAACTGTATGTCATATTATACTCCAGTATAAATCTAAACAAAACTTAGATGTGCATCTTCGTTCTTCTCCAGTGTCTTCTCTTGGCGTTGTACTTGATGGTGTTGTCAGTTCTCAATCTGATCCACTGGGGCAAAGGTCTGTTTTGCTTCTGGGCCTTGGCCATCTTCTGCTTGGTCTTGAAAGATTTTTGGGACTATACATTGGTTAGTATCTTATCATCTGATATATAGATAGAGCCCGCCCCTCCGTCTATCTTATGATATTCATTGTACATACCGGCATCTTTAAAGTATACTGTTCTAAGCGAATCTCCAGGTGACTGCTGGAAAATTCTTTTGAGCATCGCTGATCGAAGTTGCCTGGTCACATGATATTGTTTGGTTAATGCACGCCTTTTGTGACTGCTTTCCCTTGGGATGCGTACGCGCGGGTCATGTGCAGCGAGTGAAAAATTCGACCTTGACCTTCCGACTATCTCACCTCTTCACTACTACTAATCAAAGAATGACCAGAACTTCCGTGTTAGCCGATGCCTTGAACGCCATCAACAATGCCGAGAAGACCGGTAAGCGCCAGGTCATGATTAGACCTTCTTCCAAGGTCATCATCAAATTCTTGACTGTCATGCAAAGACATGGTTACATTGGTGAGTTCGAGTACATTGATGACCACCGTTCTGGTAAGATTGTCGTTCAATTGAACGGTAGATTAAACAAGTGTGGAGTTATCTCTCCCAGATTCAACGTCAAGATCTCCGACATTGAGAGATGGACTGACAACTTGTTGCCCGCCAGACAGTTCGGTTACGTCATCTTGACTACCTCTGCTGGTATCATGGACCACGAGGAGGCTAGAAGAAAGCACGTTTCCGGTAAGATCTTGGGTTTCGTCTACTAAAGAGACAGCTCCAGTTAGTTACAACTATAAAATAGATCCAATTTCACAACCCCTCTCATCATTTAACAATTACACTACTGTAGAACTATTAACGATCAGTGAAGGCTACTCTCAACATCAACCACATTTGCAGTAACGCGAAGCGTACATCGATAACACCGCCGTTAGCACCCACCATCGAGCACACTCTGTAATAGGTGGAATCTACTCCAATTTGACGTTAGGGCTTATACCCTTCTGCTTTGCACGTGTCTTCCGAAAAATTTCTTTCTGGGTGCTACAATCAACCTAGCAAAAACTGCACTACCGAAAATCCCATTCGAACCCCATCACAACATGTCTGGTGCAATTAGAGACGGATCCCAAGTGTTTGGTGTCGCGCGCATCTTTGCGTCTTTCAACGATACATTCGTTCACATCACCGATCTCTCCGGTAAGGAGACCATCGCCCGTGTCACCGGTGGTATGAAGGTCAAGGCCGACAGAGACGAGTCTTCGCCCTACGCTGCCATGCTTGCTGCTCAAGACGCCGCCGCTAAGTGCAAGGAGGTCGGCATCACCGCTGTCCACGTCAAGTTGAGAGCTACCGGTGGTACTAGAACTAAGACCCCCGGCCCCGGTGGCCAGTCTGCCTTGAGAGCCCTCGCCCGTTCCGGTTTGAGAATCGGCAGAATCGAGGACGTCACTCCCGTCCCCTCAGACTCTACCCGTAAAAAGGGTGGTAGAAGAGGTAGAAGATTGTAGTTTAGCCTACAATTACTCTCATATAAAAATCTCCAACATTACATTTAATATCTGAAATGCCCCGCGATGCACATGTATTCGCTCGTTTACTTGACCTGTCGAATTCAATAGAATCGTAGTATCGATGGTCTATCCATGATACCCCAATTCCGCGAATAAGTTGTAGTCATTTTTCGTCCGTCATGACAAGATTGGTAGCTTCTACCTGGTTCTTTTCAAAAATTCATATAGGTATCTTATGCCAACAAACCTATTTGCTTGCCTCATCTGGTATGCTATCTCTGCTCTCACGTCCCAGCTAACGCGCTTAGTGCTCTCGCGCTTCAATTTCCCCCTTTGCGTGAGTTTGGCCCAATTCTTCATCTCCTCTATCCTAGCATTGGCCTTCACCATCATCATCCGCAAGGTGCCAACCGTTGGCGATTTCTTCGTCAAAGGCACTGTACCTGATGGCCGCAGCTCGGGTCCGCTTTTCAATTGGCGCATATTGGCCAAAGTCGCGCCTCTCAGTCTATTCCAATTCACAGGGAAATTCTGCAGCCTCAACGCAACCGCTTTAGTACTGCTCGCAACCGTGTCCAGTATCAAAGCTCTCTCTCCCTTATTGATTGTGCTTGGATATCGGATCTTCTACAATGTCCAGTTTCCACTCGTGACCTATCTCTCGTTGGTTCCATTGATAGCAGGAGTCCTCATGATCGTGTTGCCAGAAACACCTCAATCTCCAGTCATGCTAGCGTCACTGGATTCAGCTCACGTCACCGGCATAATCTTCTGTGTTGTCAGCACAATCATCTTCGCTGCTCAAAACATTTATGGGCGAGAATTGATGACGTGGGACGCTCCACCCGCCGTCTCCAAACCATATCGGAAGTTGCGCCGCAATTCGCTACGTTTGCCTTACTCCGCCCCGGCGAGCACGTCGAGCAACTCGCCATATACTAGCCAAATAGTGCATAGCCAAAAATGGAGCAGACCATGGTCTTACTGGCACGCCCGACTAGACCTTGCGGCCCTCGCCAAGCCGGATAAGATCAGTATTATCTTGTACTGTTCAATACTTGGACTGGGGTTTTCATTAATAGGTTTTCTACAAAAGGAACTTCCGATCATGCTCGATCCACTGCAGCTTATTTTGCGCACTCTGGCTAATGGACCTACGCAAATCATGTCAGTGTTCGGCCTCCTCGTGCTCGATTCGGTCTCCATGTTTACCCAAACATTGCTTGCATTCCACATGCTTGGCCTGTTACCTGCTCTTTCTTACTCGATCGCAAGCATGATGAAGAGGATCGTCTTAATCCTCTCCAGCATCGTGCTCACATTCGGCGCATCCGCTCTCCCTGAAAGGGATTCCATTCGATGGTGGAACCGAGTATCGCCCCTTCAAATATGCGGTATGGCGTGTATATCCTTGGGGTTGTATTGCTACGATCGGTATGGTTCCAAGATGGCAATTTGATTTGCGATGGCTCCACAAATCGACAGATATAGACATATGCTACGCAAGGAAAATATTTGGAAGGCTAGAATGCACAGGCGCCACCGGTATGACAATTCTATATTCATAGCAAAGTGCATAAGATCCCATTACAGTCACTCACCCACCTACCACGTCAAGAGCAGACATGCCACGCGCCCGCGCCCGAAATTCCCGTGACTACGTGCACGCACGTAGTTTACTCTAGAATGTGTTGTAGAGAGCAGCAGCCGTAGTCATGTCTCGAGGACGAGACTGTTGCCCTACAATAATACACATCCAGTACAATATTGAATATATGTACGCCAGATTGTGGGGGAATCTACCACCTATATACTTTTTTCGCTTGTGGCCGGGTAACCTCCTTGTCCAACCAGCAATTTCATCTCCCTCCTCACAATCTTGTCGAGGACTTCTAAGGGAGCCGGCAACGGAAGAAGCTCTATCTCATCCTTGAGGAGCATGCTGATCTGTTCTATCATAAGTGAACTGTTATGCTCGATTTTCGTTGATGTCAACGCAAGAGCATGATGTTTGCTCTCGAACGCTCTAGCGATCTCGTGTTGGTGATTGTCCATTAACTTGTCGTTCGATACCACGAGCAATTTCTTTCTCTGGCGAAGTACGTCCAAGATCGATCCCGTCCCCGCGTGAGCAACGACTAGATCAGCCAATTCAATGAAACTGGCAAGATCATAATCAAATGGAAACGTAACAATGTGTAGGTTCCCCTTGAACTCAGATCGGTCCCCGAACGTTGTCTTTGAAAGTGCGAACCGTTCATTGACACGGTGCTGTTCCCACAATCCTTCGAATATTTCTCGGCTGATGTGTCTCGCGGCTTTCTGCTCATTTCCGTATTGTATGTAGATGGTTTCGATTCCGATGGCCAGCAAGCCCTCAAGAAACCCCTCTCTCGTTATACATTCGAGAAGTGCCGTAAACGTTATTGTCGCTCCTGTAGTGAATACAACTGTCAGCATTGATATCGAACTAGTTAAGGTAGGGTACCGCTATTCTCAAATTATATGCACGACTTCTCCCCTCACCACGGCTTCATTATGAAGGCTTCAATTTTACACTGTCTAGCATGGGTGCTGAGTGCTACAGCACAAGGATTCAGTGCGTTGATCGTTGGTGCTGAGGATGTCATCCCCAGTGACTCGGGAGCACAGTCCCGTATCGCCGTTTCACTCGTCCTGTTAGACCCCCTGGATGATGATTTCAAAGGTGAATCAACGTTGGTCGATGATGCATACTCCTTCGCGTTCCCTTCGATCAAAGGTGGGACATATCAATTGATTGTCCAATCTCAAGATCTTGTTCTTTCCCAGAACAGATGGCGTTTATCTGTGGACGATAATCTCCAAACAATAATGTGTTTTGATGAACCTTACGATCGCGTCAAGTATAATGCATCATCCGCCACTCTGGTATCTCTATCAGCGCCTCTTGTGATTCAATGCTTGGGGCTAGTGGAGCACAAACAGTTAACGGCTCGAACCCTCACTGGAATGATCATGAAATCGCCGTTGGGTTTCATCCTCAGGAGCAAAATCTATTCAACCATGTTTGCAGTATGTTTCATGATCATTCTACTTCCTGTCATTATTCCTTATCTCAGCCCTGATTTGGTTGAGTCACTCAATGATTTGAAAGACGATGCTAAATCCCTGGAGTCGAAGCTGGCGAAAGAAAAGTCGCGCGGTACACTTTTGGATCATTCTGTCAAAACACAGTCCTCAGGGCAGGCCGATATCGAGGAAATGCCGAAGAGTTCTAAAGATTCCAAAGCGAATTTACGAAGACGAACATAATTATGTGTAGATACCAAGGCGGAAGGTAATTTGAGTTAGTCACGAATCATTCATACTGCCCTCAAAGTAGTTAAACGGTCCGCCGCCTAGTGCGCACAATCAAATCTCATTACATCCCATCTTGGAAGCCGGGAAGCGAACACTTACATTATATACACCTTGCCACTATCATCGCCGACAATGAATTGTAAGCCCGACCTGATAAGATTCTCCACAAGATCAGTGGTTGTTGTCCGCACAATCTGGATCGCGCTAACATTCCCACTGATCTTGTCTGACAAGTCAATTTCACCAATGGCCACAAGCACATATTCGGCACCCACGCATTTGAGCTCATAAAGAAGGATTTCTTGTAATGTCGCCACGCCAATAATTTCACTCGACCAATAAAGATGTCTTGGATTCGGGCCCTCGTCGCGACCAAACGCAACAGCCACAACTCGACTAACAACTCCTTCCAACTTGCAGTCAACTAAAGTTGACCCATTGAGAGAAATGACTTTTAAAGTGGCAGCTCCTTCGTTCCATTGCAAGGTTGTAAAGTTACCCAGATCCTCGGATATGGCGCAGCCTACTATCCCAGGAGTAGCGCCGCTAATTTTCCTGGTAAACTTGAAGCGCGTCAAGTCCCAGACAATAACGTGGCCTTCTTCATCAACGCTCACACCCACGTTGTAGCTCTTGCTGCAGATCAACTGCGTTACGGCAAATTCGTGACCCCTCAACACATTGAGTCGTTTCAAGCCACCATCCTCTAGCGCCCATGCGTTGATAATCCCATCACTACTGGCACTCAAGAACGATTGGTGCCCGATGCTAGTGACGCAAGTGATATCGGTAGAGTGAGCTGCAGCACATGTAAACTTACCCACTCGCAACAGCGTACTGTATCTGTTCGTTTTGGTGGCGAGAGCATGGCCATCGCTGCTTATACAAGCCGACCGGCCCACCCATCGTCCCTTAGAATCTCCCATGCTCTCATATTCTAGTCGCGTGATCGGTGCACCACTTTTGGACCCATAAACACATTGGGGTTTCTTCCCGCATTCAAGAGGCTCTCTATACTGTGAGGAAGAATTAAGCACGACTTTCCGCGGATGTGGCTTTGAAAACACTTGAAGCGGAGTCTGGCCAAAGTTATTGATTTGACCGATGGCGGCGCGCTTTTCGGTGGCATCTTCGATCCGATCTAAATCAATGGCTCCATTGTATGAAAGGTGATGGAAGACATTGAGGGCATTCACGGCGGCAGACCCACTTTGTAAATTCCCGAAAATAAGATCAATCCACAAATGCAATTTGGAAGACACATACGGACTTTCCAAAGCCTCTCTGTTTTTCGCAATAAAGATATTGGGGTCTCCCTTGGCCCACGGAGGTAAATCAACATGGTCAGGGACTTGCCCATTCTGGAGACTGCCAAACTCGAACAAATTTTGGTTTTGCAAAAACTCAGGAAGATAGAAAAACTCGGGAACCAATTCTCGTACATCAGTGGTATTATCGCGTGATGCAGATATCCAGGCTTTTTCTATTGAATTGAAAAGTCTTTCTGGTATATCGAATTTTCCACCCTGCAATACCAAATATGACTGGACATGAGGCTTCAATCGTATCAAAAAGGATGTCACAATCATCGCCGATGAATAGTGAGTGCCATAATGGAACGGCGGCGAGAATGGATCATCTAGCGCCAGTAATGCCTCATACCTGCTTTTGAATTGTTCAGCTCTCTTGTTAGATTGCGCGCCCATGGGTTTTGACAAGTCGCGAAACAGTTTCGGATCGTTCAAGTCTAATTCGTCACTTGTATAATCTGCGATGACCCACGGGAACACTGGATATTGTGTCAAATCGTTGAAGGTCCTTCCAGCTAACGCATTGATGGCCATCAAGTAATAAAAATTGGAAATGCCTCCATTAATCCATTTGTTTGTGGCCGTGACTAACGAACTGCCGAACGGAGACGACGGGAAGGATTGTAAGAGCGCCGAAGTTAGCTTCGATGCAATCGAGGGCAGCGTGTGAATCGGGAGAGACGTGAATTGAATGGCTTGAAGCTGATCGGTGTCACGTTGTGTTAATTTACGATGGCATTTTGAATATGCCGCGTCCCTTTCAGCCGTTGAGGAAAACGTTGTCAACACACTAGCGCCATTGTTGAAAAAGAATTCGATTGCCACATCGCGAAGCAAAAAGTGTCGTTTAGAGAGCCCATTCATTGTGTCGAGACTGAAAGTCTTGGTCTTGTGCGAAAGGATTTGGTTGCCAATAAACAGCCTCGACTGGCTGCTGATGAGGTACAGAATGGGATCGCGCGTTCCTGGCGGGGCATCTTGAATGTGCATGACTTTGCCATCTCGGCAATAAACAAAGTTCTCAACAAAGTAAAGATATTTAGCCCCAAGAATCATCAAGCTCTCACTAGGGACAAGCCCTATGATTTGGCTTACATTCCAGTGGGCGGTGATCTTGTCTCCGGGCAATATGCCTGCCAAGACCTTCTTATTCTTGCAAAGACTCAATGCCTGAACGTTCATGGCGTCAAGCTCTTTCTCGGAGGTATGACTTTCGTCAGTGGGCAGCGCGGCCACGATCTCAAGATCCAGCCACGACGATAATTCGGCCTCACCAAGCATAAAACTTGCCTCGTTCAAATCCAAATCACCAAGTTTGCCCGGATCGGTTTCCTTGATGGGGATGTCCACATTGTACAAGAATTTTTCCAGATCCGCCAACTGATCTTCTGCAACCATCCGTTTCCTCATGCGATCGTTGTTTTCGATGTAGTCTAACATGTACGCCTGAGGAACGACTCCATCAGTGAGTCTTAAGCATGTTCTTTTCAAGGATTCATATACTTCGACATTATGAGAAGCACAATCGTTTTTGTCCTGTGAGTTGCGACGATATCTTGCCGCCTCTATCCGCACCCACATTGTTCGCAATTGTTCGCATTCTTGAGCGAAAGTCGAAACATGCGAGTCGTTAACGAGACCGATCTTACCTCCATTATGAAGCGCTATACCGATCATCTCCGAAACACGTAAAAGAGATTTATCCTCGAAAATCGCGCGCAACATGCGTGCCGTTTGCATAACTTGCTTCCTGAATATCTGATCTTTGTATAAGCCGCTGAACGCTTCCTGATCGTTTCTGGCCATAAGTTTATCAAAGAATTCAATAACAAGCTTTGCATCAAGGTTCAGGGCTTTTGCAACGAGTCCGAAATTTTCCTGATTCATCAAGTACATTGTTCGTAAAAGACTAAACGGGAAATCCATGTGTGCTGCTGTAGGTTTTTGGAGAATGAAGTCGATTAACAACACGCAAAGCCTGCCAAGCATGTCATCTGTGAGTAATTCTCTCTGGAAGCAGGCCATTTGCCGGTATAGTAAGAGTTTGAAGAGGAGCGACGACTCTTGCGAATCACCTTCACTGGTTTTCAAACTTGCCATTAACACTACTTCACCCATACGCGACTTGAGTTTGGCAGTCCTGTGCGAACTGTCGATTTCGAGAATTGAAAGCGCTGTGTTGATGAAAACTCGTAAGGATTTCGGGGGCACGTAATAGTCGCGACCAATAAACTCACAAAGGTATGAAACGCAGGCACTGGCGGCCAGCTCCGTGAATTTCTCCTGCTCGAAGATATACTTTGAAACGTCAAAAAATTGATTGATTAGTTCAAACATAGCGGGGAACACAACATCATACACCAACATTTTCGTGAGTTCGCTCAACTTGGCAAAGATTGATTCGAACTTATTCGAAGTGACAAGAGCAAGAAACATTTTGGAAAGTGCCAGCACCAATTTTCCAAAAGGGACCTTGAACTCAGTCAGCTCTTCCCAACTCATTGAAAGCTTGAGATGACCTAAGAGCTCATGAACGCTATCAAGGAATAAGGGTGACAAATAAAATGATTTCAATGTCTCATTGGTTTCGAAGCCAAGGTCAATGAGGTCAAAATACTGGTTGAGATGGTCCACAGTATCCTGCAACAGAGTCGCGTTTACGCGTGTACTAAATCTTCTCTCCGGAGATGCTTGACTGGTCAATAACTTTCCGGCTTTTGAGCAGAAAGTGTACATTGCATTCAACGCGAGTGTATTCATGACGACCAAGAACTCGGGTAAGATTAATTTTGTCAAGCCCTCTGATGAGCTGACCAACACTTCGGAGACTCGAATACTCGAATCGGCCCAATCTATAACGTCCCATTCATTCAGATCGAAGGCTGCAAGTAAAAGCGCACTCACAATGCTTCGATCGGGCCATCGATCCATGAGATTATTCGATAAGATTTCTAGACCGTTATTGATGTGCAAGAAGCGCTTTGCAGCGTGTGGGCCCAGGCGAATGAGCAAATTATTGAGCATACGAATCCCACATACCGGAACGATATTGGGGTTCTTGGTCTTCACGAGAAGCATGGCCCAGTGGGGCAGGATCATCCTGCAAAACTTTTTAGACCATTTCAACGATGCGCTATTTGCGCACATCTCAGAAACCAATACATTCAAAGCGATTTCGCCACCTTCTTTGCTATTGTCGGCATCATCGAATGCATAGACAATATACCTTGTGATGCTTTTGATGACGGGAACTGATGGTTCTGTAGACACGACCGCCCGCATGAATTGAATGAGCTTCTCCTTATCAGCCATATCCAATTTGTTTGGCAATAAGTTTGGGATTTTCAAAAATTGAAGAAGTCTGTCCATCACTTTCAATTTGTGCAAAACACCAGCATTATATCGCCAGGATTTTGAGACACATAGCAATGACACGAGATGCCGAAGCAAGTATGGAAAGGACCCGGTATTGAAGAAGATATCAAACTCCAATAGCAAGTCACGGAACATACCAACGTCACAGAGAATTGATTTATCTGGGCGATTCACATTAATCGCGCTTTGGGCTAGCAACTTACGCGTGATTAGAGGGAAAATGTCCAGATTTTCCTGACTCGAGCTCTTGAGTTTTCGAAGGACTAAGGCCAAAATCGCATACCCATTGTGACCCTCGAACTCTTGGCGACTGTGATGGTCCTCCTTCAAGGTAATTAACAAGAGATCAACGGCGCCTGATAAAATCTTGTCTCTGGTATTCTGGTCATCGATATCCAACGTCAGCTGTATCTGCTTGATCACAAAAAATGGCCCTCCCCACGAATGCAAGAAATCCGGTAAAAAGTGGGGGTACAACATTCTTATCGACAGCGAGCTATTTTGAGTTTCCTGGCCGCTTCTACTTTGTTGGGCTCTTGCAGGCGCAATATAGTGGCTAAGGTCGAACAATATGTTCTTCGAATCCAATTTTTCAAGATTCTCGAGAATGAACTTTATGAATGTCTCTTTGGGACTGGTCAAGCCAGCTGCAACTTCGTGGCTTGCATGCGAGTTTCCACGTCGATGATGCTTTGCGTTCTCCTTTTGGAGCGTATCGCACAATACGCGCAATTTCATTATCTGTTTGTGGTTGGGCTTCTGTAGTAAATCGTACACTGTTTCGGAAGAGTATTCGTTTTCACCAAGAATATAGCCAGGCCCAAGCGAGTACAAAAAGCTTATCCACTGGGGTGACAAGCAAAGGTTCAATGCCACTGCTCCTTGAACGATCATCTCAGCTGCTGGTGCGCTCAGATCGTTGCCCATGTACAATTTGTCGTATTTCGGGAAGCTTTCCGATAGTTCGGGAGCGGGGCTATGACCGTGCAACTTTCCGTTAAGGAAAACATTCAAGCTGTCGCTGCCGTCGTATGTCAAGGCAAGCTGAGTGTAAGCTTCGCCGATTCTATCGCTGAAACCTTTGTTACTACTATCATCCTTGATATGATGACCCAACAGCGCCTTAGCTCCTTTAACACTAAACAGTCTGATCAAGCCAGCCTTTTCGTGCACGAACTCGATCTTTAGTTGAGCGCTAGTATCCCAGACGGCTTTGAGACGAATACTTTTGTCTTGGGCGACGTTTGAGCTGGAGAGCTCGAAAATAGTCGCTTTACCAGAGCCAACAGATTGCCTCGCTTTGAACCACAAGTGGATTGACCTTTTCCTGGTGGATTCGTCCAGCGAAACAGGGAAACTTGTATTCCTATTGATGAGGAATGGAATCGTATTTTTTTCAAGATTGCCATAAACGCCTCGAAGTAAATCAAGGGCAACTTGGAATTTTTGCGGGAATTTGCTATCCATCCACGGAAGTATTGCTTTCCTTATTAGCCGTCCGTCGAGCCCTCTCTCAGAAAGCCCAGTAAGAAGGCGAGCGTACTGCACGGCGATACTCGGATCCAGCAGATCGAGCTCGAGGATGAATTGATCCACAATGAAGTCATCAAGTTCTTTCATCAGAATTTTCAAGTTCGTGGACTTTGCGACCATAAAATTCAAAATCTCCAATACGAGGCATTTGAATTCACGGTACCATTCATCTTCGAGAGTGGCTACACGGCGCAAAAACAGGCCCAACTCCTTCACGGAAATGGCTCTATCCCAATGAGTAGACGGATATGATGTGAAAATCGTACGTGCCACGATATCAGATACAGCGCGAGCGTCGTGGAGGTGGTCGATCAAGTCCACTTTCCAATTCATGAGCAACTCCATATCGAGCATTGGCTCGACGCATACTCTCTCGCAGAGCACATGCACCAAGTGTGAATCAGGGCACTTGAGTCGTGATTCTGAAGGGGTCTCCAACATACGCTCACAGGCACTCACTTCTTTATCTGGTTCAAGCGCCCCCGCAGTATCCCTTTTGCAGCACCTCCGAAAATGTAGGGCCACTATCAATCACGTGGTCAGCTCCGCCGCTGGAAGAGCGGCCCATGATGTCGTACGAATATCGGAAGCAATGCATTCTATGGCACTTGGGTATTTTAGCTATTTAATGGACGATTCAGCATCACTATCGTATATTGTGTCACCCAAAGGCGATGATGACAAGTCCAGTTTCCCATTGCTGCGGATATGAAGGAGCTTGTTGAAATCGGACTGCTTGGATAAGAGTCGTTGCTTGCGGGTGTTATCGCTGTCGTAGTCGATATCCTCGTCATTATCGAAATTGAAGCTTGCAGGCTTGGGCGGGTCATGACAATCATTTATTGACTCGAATTGCCTTTTGACAAGATCTTCCGTCGGTTGCGACTCGGAGTGAATATCTGCGCGCTGCTTCACATCGGTTGCCAGTTCGATTGTGGTGAGCGAAGCTTGATCCTGAGCATAGGCTGCGATTTTTTCCTTCACAGATCCAACCTGTTTTGCCTTTGCCTGAAGGGACTCGAAATATTCGGCTCGGCCGGCTGCCAATAATCCAGTCAACTGAGGCCCTCCTAATGGGGTGGCGGCTGTGGTGTCATCAGATGATGATCGCTTCCGGTAAAATAGCAAGTAGGCCGCGCCGGTGATGCACTCGGCGGGATCGTTTATCGGCGAAGCACGGCTATCGTCAAAGTAGTACCACTTGCCGTCCCTGAAATTCTTTGCTGACGCCGTGTAGTGGCCGCCTCCGAGGCCACCATAGTGATTATCGACTGCAATCAAGTCATAGATGTTGTCAGAGGACGCGGCACTGGCACTGGAGAGGTAGGGCGACATGTCCAAGTCGGTGATGGGGAAGTCGACGACGACATCGATCTTGTCGCTGAAGGCGCGCGCGCTATGGAACCGTTTAAGGTGGATCGTGAGAATGTCGCCAACAGTTTGTACCTGGATTGTTTTTGTTGCTTGCTTGTGGGCCTTGCACCGGGGGCAATACCAGAGGTCGTGCTCTCCCAATATCTCAGGAGTATTGAAAGATTTGAGGCAATCGTGCAAGGAAATTTTGCGGCCACGCTGTCTTTCGAAGCGGGCTTTATTGCGCTCCAACTCAGGATTCGGCATTAGCGGAGCGTTTAGCCACTTTGTCCTATCGCAAGACCCAAATCCTTGTGCGTACCTTTCCCTATCCCATTGACAGAGCAATAGAGAGTTGGCGGTCAATTCGATGTAGCCATTGGGTTTTTTTATATCTTGTGACGACGACAGAAGCGACGATGAAGAAGACACGTTAGGCGGTCCTGACGACAACGGAGATGCGGATGAGGTGGTATTATCGCTTTGTGAAAGGTGGCCAGCACGTGGCGGCATTGAGGGCTCAGTACAATTGACGTCAGAGAGCAAGTCGCTTTGAAAGGGTTCACTTTCACTAACAATGTCTTCGTCCAGGGTTCCCAGAAGTGGCAGTGAGTATGGGGGAGGGTCATAAGAAACTACCTCACTAGATCCCTCGGCCATATCAGCGTCCGAGTCCTCTTGATCGGGCTCATCGGCTTCTGATGGTATATCATGCGCGCCTTCCACCAATGTTTCGAAATCCTTCAAGTTTACGGGGCGAAGAGGCACAGTAATTGCTTGAGAGGTATCTCCATCGCGAGCAGAGTATGAGCGGTACTTTGGAGGCGATTGCAGGGGACAGTATTTCAACGCAAATGGGAGTTGCGGCTCCTCAAGACCGGGGTTATCTACGCAAGCATCGCCATCATTGGGAGAATCAGGGGTGTCAATGATTGGATAATGAGCGTCGGCAGTAGCGTTGCGGTCTTCGGATTCTACTCCTGAGGCGTTCGGGTGTATGCGGGTGATTTCCTCCACTTTTTGACCAATGAATGCAATTGGGTATTGGTCCTGTTTCGGCAAGACAACAAATAAAGGAAGACCAACGCATTGGGGGACCTTCTTATCCAACACATTATATACCGGCACAATGATATCCAGCACAGGATTATGAGGGACATGATAAACTATGACAGTATCGGAGTTGCGGATGAGGTCGCCAACAGCCATGAGTCGTGAATGATCGCGACCACTTTGGTAATCGCGAATAAAGGAGCTGTTATACCATTCGTATAGGAATAGGTCGCGGACATTGACGTTCAAGAAGCGTGCCAAGTATGCGACCAAGTCATCGAAATTGCAGGTTTTGTTGAGTTCAACCTCAAGCCGCATCACTTTACCCTCGCTCGAACAGTCGACGATCGTGAATGTATGATACCACTTTTTGTCAATAGGAAGCAGTAGAGTCATGTCGCTGAAGGGATCGAATGTCACGGATGTCTTGCTGCAAGTGGGACACACGAGGGTCGATTGATACATGCCAGTGAACAAGTCCACAATCACGGAATCGTTCCGTAATTTGTGTTGTTCCCAGCATTTCGCAGCCAATACAGCCAATATTTCGGGATCGGAGGGGTCATCATTGTCCTGCAACTCTGGTTTTTCGCAATATGGCTTGACGTGGATACGGTTCAAATCCTCGTGAATGGAGTCGAGAAGCCAGCTGAGAAATTCTTGCGAATCTTGTTGCATGTACCCGGAGAACATTGATGAGTAGCGGCCAATCATGGACTTGAACTCTCGCGGGGTAACGAACGAACTAGAAGGGTTTGGTTCGAATGCTTGTTTGAGCAAGTTGCCAAAAGAACTCGCAATATTACCGTGGCAACCCAAGGGGTTGTCTAGATTGAGCTCTCTCTGATAAACATTGTAAAAG
Source organism: [Candida] argentea (assembly GCA_030581555.1). NCBI lineage: Eukaryota > Fungi > Ascomycota > Pichiomycetes > Serinales > Debaryomycetaceae > [Candida] argentea. Next base: position 45,463 of record JAKTTQ010000239.1, read on the forward strand.
AAGTAATCGTTGAGCTCTGGGACGTGTAGCAAGCACTGTAATGCTGAATTCATGTAACAAGTGTTTCCCAAATTGCTCAATCCTAGATGGCCTGATTGAGCCAAGTCAGGCTTCGCTTTATAAGCATCCATGTCCAATCCCGAGACGTATGAATTGAACGCGAATTCATGATTAGAATCTTGGGGATCAACCAACAAATGGTATTTCTGAGCCAAACCACCGAGACCTTGGCTTAGAAGCGAAGTATGCATTATGCTTGGCAAGATCACTTGCTTATCAGCGATATCGAAGGTAAACTGTGCGGGCGAGATAACACTTTGAAAGTCATCGATACTATCAGAGTTTATTAACCAAGCACGTAAGCGTGATGCTTTGCTCTTCTTTACGTGGGGTAAGTTCGCGACCTCCAGCAACAAATCCTCAAATGTTCTCGTTCCTGATATTCGGATTGAGGGGGGCCCTTCTTTGGAAAGGGTCGTGTTATTCCGACTGTTGCTTCCGTACCTGGTATACGAGTTTGTAAGCTGCTGTTTCCGTGGGGTCCCCACGATATGCACGAAAAAGACTGGAGGGAATTGTTCAGTTTCCACCGCCCCTGTGTCGGGGTTGCGGATTATGTATCGCTCGATCGATGTACCCTTGCTACCGAACCAATCGCTCAATAGGTTGAATGCTTTCGAAGAAATAGTGCAGGTGTTTGATGAGGGATACAACTGGCCGCGTTCATCTGCGATTAAATCGAAATCCATAGGACCTAATGTCTCTACGAGATCGAGCCAGGAGCACGCTGGCAACGTGAGGAAGCGATCGATATAGTCTGCCGAGACCACAAACGCGGAGCCGCCAATCTCTAATTCTTCTTCCAAAAGATTGCGAATGACTTCGCGCTTCGCATTGACAGTTTCGCCCATAAGCACAGCATCTTCGGGCGTGATATCGCCCGGACTGGGTGTAGGATCAGGGGAATCCATGATATGAAATGGAATCTGTAATTTGAATAAAACCGCGTGATTATGTACAGCCAAAGCAGCGGCCGCAAGAGCAATAAATATAACACGTGATGGGATATGCAGAGAGCGTGCCTGAGCGGTCCAGCTGGTTCAATTACAACTAACGGGCAATCGTGTATGTAAGTAGTGCTCTTAGCCGCTGATCCCTGGCATCGTTTGTCGACCCTGTTGTAATGTGCAGGTAGGTCCCCGAATCACCGGGCCGGCTGTTTTGGGCTAGCCGAGTTGATGCTAAGAAGATGCGACGGGTCTCAGAAAAACAAACGAGGGGTCTGTGTATATCTTCGTAAAAGTCCCTATTGGTTTACGGTCGGAGAACACTTTGTGTAATAACTTTGTGGCTAAATATGAGTTTCGTAGCTACTAAACATGTATATCGTAGCAGCTAGGGGAGGGGCGACCCCTCCCCCCTCTCCCCCTGGAGACTACTTGCGAAGGCTACACTCTCACGTTCATCTTGAATCCTACCAACTTGTAACGTGCACAATACCATGATACTGTTCCACACACCGCGAGGCATCCTACAAACACAACAAACATGCTGTATCGATGGACGGTTCCGCTTCCAATGACAGTACTGGCGATTGGAACGCCGAACAAGTTAGCGACGCTGAGGCACGAGTTCAAAAAGCCATACTTCGATCCAATCTCGTCAACTGGGGTAATCAGGGCGAGGCACGCTGGAAGCAAGCTAAGAATTGCGCCCAGGGAAAAGCCTGCTACGACGGCGTATGCGAAGAGGACGCCCTGACTTCCACCGAATGGAAGCCACATCACAAACGTCGCGATCGAGTAAACCGAGAGCATCAACACATTGACGTTGAAGCACCCATACCTGTCTGCAGCCCAACCCGGAAGTAATCGCCCTGCGATTCCCACTCCGTTCCAAACCGTGAGCAATAAGTAGGACGTCGACTCGGACACTCCACGGGCCATGGCATACAAGGCAAAGTATGTCAACACGAGAACGAGAGAAAGTTCGGCAAAGAAGCCACCCAACACAACGAATAGGTATTTGGTGTCGCGCAAGTTGCGAGGAGACAATGCGCCAAATACAGAAAGCAAAGATTTCAATTTCAAGCCATCGCCAGTCTCTTGCCGTTTCCTCGAGACTCGAGCACGTACGAGCAAAGTCGCTAGAGCCATCAAGCCCAAACACATGAATGCCATGATTCGCATGGCCCATATAAATCCTAATGATTTGTACAAGCTTCGCAACATTAAAGGGAATATGAGCCCACCCACCGATCCGCCCGCAGTGGCAATTCCTGTACAATTGGCACGATTCCGAATGAACCAGTGCCCAACGACCCCGATAAGAGGCGTCATGCCGATGCCATTGCCCACTCCTAGTGCCATGAAACTGAGCACGAACTGCCAAACCGTTACGCTGTTAGCGGATGCCATCAACCCTGCAAATATCAAGAGGCCGCTCCCCGCTAACATTACAATCGGGCCGTGTGAGTCAAATATAGGGCCTGCGACGATGGCAAGGAAGTAGGTAAGGGCAAGGTAAATTGAGAAAATCCATGAGATCGAGCTCGCCAGAATATCCTGAAGTTGATTGTTGGCAACGTATACTTGAATCGCACCTATGGAATTGATAATGCCCAAATTGACAATAAGACCAAGGAAGGAGCCAGCTAGAGTCATATACCCCGAAAGCCCACCTTCAGGACCCTGTCGGTCGGCATCGTCTTGCGGCTCCTCATTTTGAGTAGAGGCGATGCTATCGAAAGTACTTAGTTCAACGGTGGGACCATCCTCTGGCCGAATCTCACCTACCTGATGCCTCACAACTTTCAGCACTGGCATTGTTCGTGGGATTGTTGTTGTGGAGAGAGGCTCCTCTGCTGAAGATAAGACCTCGCGCGCGATGCTCTCATCCGACTGCCGATATTTTCCCAGGTCATATTTATTTTTCTGGTTATTTCTAGTTTTTCAAGATCATTATTCATTAGCCGGTCATACATAAGATAGCTATGCTTTTTTTTGAGCTAGTTCGTCGTGTGGGTCCAGAGATTCTCTGCACACGAGCACTGCTAAGCCGATTCCGAGGACTTTAAATGAGAGTCAATTGGACGGAATCTCCTCCAGTGCATTTCTTCACACTGAGTGAAGGCGTGTCACCACCCGAAGGGCATGCGTAGAAGGTGGTGTTGCCCTTGTAAGCCAACATTCCCTTCGCATTCGAGAATTGCTTGGTGGCGGCTTCGGTTCCCCAAGGGTTCACGAGACCAACTTCACCTGTGGATGAGTCAACGTTAATACCTCTTCCAGTTCCATCAACCATAGTAGTGTTCGAAAAAAGAGTTAATTGAACAGCAGTGCCCTGGCTACCGCCAACTGCGAAAACGTGAGGATGTGAGTCGACATACGTGACATTCTTCTTGTCGATAGAACACCCCTTGCAAGAGACTTGGACTCTCTTGCCAGCGAAAGTCCCGGCGGTAGCCGAGGCAGATGCAGCTGATGAGGTAGATGATGAGCGCTTGGTGACGAGTGTGGAGGGCTTCGAGCTGGTGGCGGGTTTCTTGGTAGAGGTTGTGGAAGGTGTCGTGGTCGTCAAAGAGACATCTTTCAAGCCGACGGCGCGAAGAGCAATGCCAAGACCAGCGTCACACTTCGAGGAGAGGTAGACGGTGCCATCTGTGGCGGGGCAAGCCAAAAAGTCACCGGGTCCCGACAAATGGCCGTTTGAAAGGGAGTATCCCGTGGTCTTTTTCGATCCAAAGACGTATTGATTGGCATCGTTGATCGACAAGTACTTGCCTCCATCCGCTGTGGAGACGGAGCCATCATCGTTCAAACGAACCATGTAATCCTGGCTAGATCCAACCACCAAGTTGTCACCACTCTGAGTGATGGTACTGTACTGGTAGATAGAACCAGAGCGAATGACCAAGAGGCCGAACTCCAGGGCGGCCGTCGCCAATGCGAGGAGAGAAAGTTGGGAAAGTACCGATGTGAACTGCATTATGATTTTACAATGGAGCAAAAAAAGATTTGGAATAGAAGAAGCCGACGGCTCTTTTATATTCTCGAAGTTCATGGCTGCCAAAAATGAGTGATGCGAATCGCTCTTCGATCGCAAGTGTTTATGCAGGAATATGACAGATAATATCTATAATTAGCGATCTATGACGTCATATAGCCTGCATGTACTTTAACTCTTAGAGTTGTTTGTTTACTGATTGTCCTACTGTGAAATAAGTGGTGACGGTCGTACCCTCGGGTGTCCCTCTAGTTCGGGATTTGAATCGAGTATTCTGGCCGGATTATGTTGTGTACGGAGTTCCTTCATTTTGCCTTCGGGTTGACGAGAATTGTGGGGGAGAGCCTTCTGAGGAGATCTAAAGTTTTCGCCTTCACATGAAATTGCACGGGAGATGTTAGCAGTACTCTTACGGCTGTGTCATCTCGACCCAATGGTGAAAAAGTAGGCCTGATGACCGGAGGTGATTGAGTGAGGTCGGGAGTTCAAAGTTGAGGTGTCTCAATCGCACGCTTTGGGACGTTTGAATCTTTCCATGCCAAGAACATTTACCCCACCACTCTGCAGCTGATTACAATGTCAGTATTGACATGAGAAATGGGTCATATCATCCATGCCGCATGTGTCCGTGACACTTTCCCGTACATTCGAGTTATTGCTCTTTGTCTGTTCTATTTTTGACCCCTATCAAGGCGGGCAAGGTCATTCATGTCATTTCGCAATTAGACTTGCTAATTCATTGCCACGGAGTGTCTAATTGCATTATTTTTTGGGATCCCGGGACTCCCCGAATCAATCGTAGATACCAATCTTCATGGTTGATTCAAAAAGCTCCTTCGTGCGAAGAATGATGTAAGTCCTCAGTGCCGGGTGACAAGTTTCGCAGGGGGTACGCGTCGACGTGGCCATTCCACTCGATCATATTTAAGGCGGGGAAGCAGGCGCTTACTGATGGCTGCGTGCAGCTCACAATGCATGAATCGTCAGCCTCATTTACGAATGCGTAGAAAATAATCGAATTGCGGTCTAAGATTAGCGTTTCTCAGGACATGTCAACGACAGACTCCAGCTCGATCTCGTGGCTAGGCAGCTACTCCAGATTGTCTGAGTCAAGACCCACTCTGGTACTAATCGACATCATGTCGAGGTTTCGAAGTCGTCGGAACATGTAACATCCTTTTTTGAACGTGTATTTTGTATAATACCATACAGAGCAACACAGGCTCAGATAATTGGAGCGTTGCCTCCTTCTCCATCTGCTTAAATCCCCACCTTTATATATTGATGAAGATAGCGTTGAGTTAAAAGAGTTGCGAAATAGAGGTTGAGATCATAAGTCCCCAACAATTCGCTGTTAGGGCACCCTTGCTTGAACGGTGGTGATGAACAGGGCGAACACGCGGTCGAAAGAACGACTATCGAAAAGAACACTTCGGTCTGCTAGCGATAGTCGCGTTCGGCGCAAGTTGTTCACAGAGCGAACTTGCAAAGGCGGCGTTCTCGGCCATCTGTTTGCGGTATTCAATGAAAGTGGATGCCCCAATGCAGTGCAAGCCACCTTCAGCCAACATGGACCAATGAGTTGGCGGCGTCGGACTATTTATCTTTTTGTTTTGAGCCATCATCATGTGTAACAATGTGCGGTCAAAGGTCCGCACGAATGTTTTTTGAGGATTCTCAAACAATATATATATTCAGCTAAACACCCAGTCATGTTCCGGAGTTTTTCAAAAACTTTTGGCATCCCAATCCTTGATTTTTGCTCTGATACGCAATCATCCCCTTCAGAATTTTTTCCCGTCTCAAGCACTGTGCTCAAAAGCCATGATAAGCTTCTTGGCAACTGCAAATATTGGAAATCATCACTTTCAAGCGAGCTGTGTGTTGCGGAGAAGATGTTTAATTATCCTGTGGCTTCTTTACGGAACAACACTCCTGTTGCAGACCGGATCTTTTGGGGAGAAGTGCCCTGCGCTCTCGCCACGACTTCACAAGCGTGACTCTATGTCGTCTGGATCTATAAAGTGGTTTTCTATCAACGAAAATCAGAATTAGAATACGTATGTGTATATAGGAGTTTCGGAATCTTGACAGGATGCATCAAGAAGTTCCATCCCAATTTGATGCGCGCAACTTTGCGATATCGATAGCTGTTTTGAGGCAGTCTAAAGAAATGGGCAGCTCCTGGTCAGCGGCCAAGGATACTTTGCGAAGCATACCCTGATCATTAGCGGTTATCAGGATGCGCAGCAAAACCGCGCTCTCTTCAGCCTCGCCTTCGATATCGCACAATAGAACCAGTTTTGCTTCGGGCTGGTTGTGCAAGGAGATAGCACCGAAATTGGAAGAGTGGCCGGCAAATGCTGCCAGGCCACTGCACTCATTGAGTTTGAGGGGGATTCGATTGTTCACCAGCATGTCTAAGCTGTAGTTATTGGACGCCGCCCCGATCATGCCACGCTTGCCCGATGATCGTGAACGAACACTGACCTTGGCGCTGAGCGACAGCTCCATATATACTCGCGGCAACAACACTCGCAGAAGGGTATGCACGATACCTTCATATAATAGATCGAAAAGTGCCGAGGTGCTGGCTTGTCGAGAAAGAACTTTGCAATGCACGAGCAAAACGTACTGGAGCTTTTTCGTGGGGGCCATGCTCGCAGCCTCCGAGGCAAGCGTATACTCGTCAGGATTCGTGTCAGGGTAAACGATCGATTCTTGATCGACGTGTAAGCCACAGTTGATGTCTAGAGATGTAACAGGAATGAGTTTTGAGTGGTAAATGGCTTCGTGCAATTGTTGAGACAAGATCTGCTCCTCGTCTGCGGGCTCGCCAGAACGACCCCGCGCGATCTCAACGACAGGGTACACGGATGCATATTCTTCAGAGGTATTGATCTCAGCGATTCCCACAGTAAATGTATTGATGATCGTCGTGTTACCTGATTTGGCGACAGAGGAAGCAATAACGTTTGAATTTGAACCTGAACTTGAACTTGACTCTAGCAGGGGTTGAGCGGAATCTGAGATGTGAATATTGCGGAACTCTGTGAAATTGCGGAGGTTGGGGCGGAGCCCTATGGCCAAGTGCCGCTGAAGCGAGATCTCAGGCGCTATACGAGCCAAAACTTGAGGAGGGAAAGATATCTGTGACATAGTAGAGGCGAGAGGTATTCAATCCAAACACTTGGGTAACGCACTCTAGTCGCATCTCGCCCGCAACTGAAATTGTAGGGATGGATTAGGTAAGAACGTGACATTAGCGAAGAGAGGATCGCCGAAAAAAACCTCGGACAATTGCGGATCGGAGGGAATCGGGAGGACTTCAAATTATACACGTGCCCTCATCTCAGATCAGAAAGAGGGGCCGTTTTTAGGGTTCAAAATAAGTCTTGGCTGATAAATATAAGGCCTCTGATTGGCCTGGGCTGATCCATGTGACTCAAGGTCATGATCCCTGCACATACGTCGCACATACAAACACAAGTGCATTTTTTTTCTCAACCTCAGAATCCTTTCCAGCTGCATCTGTGATAACAGATTTCTTTGGAAGAAGTCTATAACTCAGCTGTATTTGGTAAACTCGCGGGGCTTTATCTCTCGTTGAACGCCGTTTGAAGTTTGACAGCCAACTCATCTTCCACCTGATCAGCTCCCTGTATTGTTTTATCTCTACTCACTTTGAAACAAGTTTTTATAGCGGCCACTGATCACATGCCTTCGTACGAGCCCTTGCAAGGCTTTCCCACCAAGGTCTACGACTATGACGTTACTTCCGAAAATAAATCTTGGGCATCAACCTTGCCTACACCCAAAGGCTTGTACAATCCGGAGTACGAGAAGGATGCTTGTGGTGTGGGCTTTACTTGTCATCTCAAGGGTACCCCCTCACACAAGATTGTCTCCGACTGTCGCAACTTGCTCTGCAATATGACTCACCGTGGTGGTGAGTTGAGTGAGAACGATGGTGATGGTGCAGGTCTCATGTCTTCGATTCCCCACACATTGTTACTGCGCGAGTTCAAGTACCACCTTGGGGTCACCTTGCCTCTCTTGGGTCATTATGGTACCGGTAATCTTTTCTTCAAGAAGGATGATGAAATCTTTGCCCAATCAAAAGCATCTTTTGAATCTATTGCCCGTTCCCTTGGCCTCAAAGTTCTTGGCTGGAGATCTGTGCCCCACGATTCGTCTATTTTGGGACCCGCCTCGTTATCCCGGGAGCCCTATATTTCCCAGCCCGCTGTAGTCTTTGAAGACTATGATGAGGCCGAGTTTGAACTGCGGCTGCGCGAGTTCCAGAAGAAACTCTTTATTTTGCGCAAACAAGCTTCCCACACCATTGGCATGCACAACTGGTTTTACATTTGCTCTCTTTCGAACAAGACCATCGTGTACAAGGGACAGTTGGCCCCGAAACAGGTTTACTCGTATTTCCACGACTTGGCCAATGCCGATTACACGGCCCACTTTGCTTTGGTTCACTCCCGCTTTTCGACCAACACCTTCCCTTCTTGGGACAGAGCGCAGCCTTTGCGATGGGTGGCGCACAATGGTGAAATCAATACTTTGAGAGGAAACAAGAACTGGATGCGCGCCAAGGAGGGTGTCATGCACTCCGAATCGTTCGGCGATGATTTGGACAAATTGTTCCCCATCATCGAAGAGGGTGGATCCGATTCAGCTGCTTTCGATAACGTTTTGGAATTGCTCGTGACCAACGGCGTCTTATCGCTTCCAGAAGCTGTAATGTTGATGATTCCAGAGGCTTGGCAGAACGACACCAATATCGATCCGAAAAAAAAGGCGTTTTACGAATGGGCAGCTTGCCTCATGGAACCTTGGGATGGACCTGCTTTGTTCACCTTTGCTGATGACCGCTACTGTGGTGCCAATTTGGACAGAAACGGATTGCGTCCTTGTCGGTATTATGTCACCGATGACGACCTTATCATTTGTGCGTCCGAAGTCGGTGCAATTTCTATTGCCCCAGAGAAAGTTTTGCAAAAGGGGCGTTTGTACCCTGGCCGCATGTTGTTGGTCGACACCAAGCAAGGCCGCATCGTCGATGACCGCGAGCTTAAGCGTACCGTTGCCGAACGCTTTGACTTTAGATCATGGATTGTCGCGAACACCATCACTATGGATGATTTGAAAACTAAGCTACTGAGCCGCAACATTGATTTGCCAGGAGACTCGTGTGCGCTGATTTGCAAGACTGCATTGGAGACTGATCCTCGCTTGATGGCATTTGGCTACTCTCACGAGCAAATTTCATTGGTCCTTGGTCCGATGGCCGAGGGCAAGGAGGCTTTGGGCTCTATGGGTAATGATAACGCATTGGCATGCCTTTCAGAACAGCCCAAGTTGCTTTTTGACTATTTCCGTCAATTGTTCGCTCAGGTCACTAACCCCCCTATTGACCCCATCAGAGAGGAGATTGTCATGTCCTTGGAATGCTACGTTGGACCCCAAGGAAACTTGTTGGAGATCAAGCCCAGTCAGTGTAACCGCTTGTTACTCAAGTCACCGGTTTTGTCGACTGCCGAGTTGCTGGCGATCAAGAATATCTCAACAGTGTATCCCAATTGGCTGGTTGCCAATATCGATATCACTTTCGACAAGTCGGAAGGTATCATGGGCTACATAAACACTATCGATCGCGTGTGCAGAGCAGCCTCGCAAGCTCTCGATGAAAACCGCCAGGTTCTCATCTTGAGTGATTTGCAGACGAGCGCCGACCGTTTGCCCATTTCATCATTGATCGCCACCGGTGCTGTCCACCACCATTTGGTCAGACAGAAACAACGTTCAAAAGTTGCAATTATGGTCGAGACCGCAGAGGCGAGGGAAGTCCACCACGCATGTTGCTTGGTCGGCTACGGTGCTGACGCTGTCAACCCCTACTTGGCGATCGAAACCTTGCTCCGCATGAAGAAGGAACGCTTGTTGAGAGACTCATCGGTCTCAGACGAAGCCTTGATCAAGGGTTACAAGTATGCCATCGACGCCGGTATCCTCAAGGTCATGTCCAAGATGGGAATTTCTACTCTTGCTTCATACAAGGGAGCACAGATTTTCGAGGCCCTCGGTGTTGATAATTCCGTTATAGACCGCTGCTTTGCCGGTACCGCCTCCCGAATCAAAGGAATCACGTTCGAGTACATTGCGCAAGATGCGTTTTCAATGCACGAAATGGGATACCCCACCCGCTTGACCATCAAGCCGATTGCCTTACCCGAGACTGGTGAATACCACTGGCGTGATGGCGGAGATGCCCATGTCAACGACCCCGCAGCTATTGCTTCCATGCAAGATGCCGTGCGCAACAAGAATGAACGGGCATATGACATTTATTCCAAAAAGGAATATGATGCTATCAAGAATTGCACTTTGCGTGGTCTTCTTGACTTTGACTATTCGCAGGCACAACTGGTTCCTCTCGAGCAAGTCGAGCCCTGGACAGAGATCGTTCGTCGCTTCTTCACGGGTGCCATGTCGTATGGGTCAATTTCCATGGAAGCACACTCTACTCTTGCTGTCGCCATGAACCGATTAGGTGGGAAATCCAATACCGGTGAGGGCGGAGAGGATTCTGCCAGATCAGCAGTGATGGAAAACGGCGACACCATGCGTTCGGCCATCAAGCAAATTGCCTCTGGTCGTTTTGGTGTCACATCTTACTACTTGGCCGACGCCGATGAGTTGCAGATCAAGATGGCGCAGGGCGCGAAGCCAGGTGAGGGAGGTGAGTTGCCAGGACATAAGGTTTCGGAGCAAATCGGTAAAACCCGTCATTCAACCCCTGGCGTGGGATTGATTTCGCCCCCCCCTCACCACGATATTTATTCCATCGAGGATTTGAAACAGCTTTTGTACGATCTCAAATGCGCTAACCCAAGAGCGCGCACCTCTGTCAAGTTGGTATCGGAGGTTGGTGTTGGAATCGTTGCTGCTGGTGTTGCAAAAGCTGGCTCCGAAAACATTTTGGTCTCTGGTGGAGACGGTGGAACTGGTGCTGCCAAATTGACTTCTATCAAGTATGCAGGATTGCCCTGGGAATTGGGGCTCGCCGAGTCACATCAAACCCTTGTTTTGAATGACTTGAGAGGCAGGGTCGTGTTGCAGACCGATGGACAGATCAGAACCGGCCGCGACATTGCCGTTGCATGTTTGTTGGGTGCCGAGGAATGGGGCTTCGCCACAACACCCTTGATCGCAATGGGATGTATCATGATGCGAAAGTGTCACCTCAATACTTGTCCAGTTGGAATTGCCACTCAAGACCCGGAGTTGCGCAAGAAGTTCGAGGGAACTCCCGAGCATGTCATCAACTTTTTCTACTATATGGCAAATGAGTTGCGTGAGATCATGGCCAAGTTGGGTTTCCGCACCATCAACGAGATGGTTGGTCGTGCCGAGCGTTTAGTTGTGCGCGACGACTTGCGTACTACCAAAAACGCCAACATTGATTTGTCTCCCATTTTGACTCCTGCTCACACCATTCGTCCTGGCGTTGATACATACTGTGTACGCAAGCAGGATCATCGTCTCCATGTGCGCATTGACAACAAGCTTATTGACGAGTCGGAACTTACCATGTCCAAGGGTTTACCCGTAACTATTGATTGCGATGTCGTCAATACCGACAGAACCTTGGGTACTACTCTCTCTTATCGGGTATCAAAAGTATTTGGAGAAAAGGGTTTGCCTCACGACACCATCCACGTGAACGTCAAGGGCCTGGCAGGTCAATCTTTCGGTGCATTCTTGGCCCCTGGTATCACTTTGGAATTGGAGGGTGACGCCAATGACTATATCGGCAAGGGCTTATCGGGAGGACGAATCATTGTTTACCCTCCCAAGCAGAGCAAGTTCAATGCCGAGGACCAAATTATCGCCGGTAACACCGCCTTTTTCGGCGCGACATCTGGAACCGCTTTCCTCAGCGGTATTGCTGCCGAGCGTTTCTCGGTTCGTAACTCTGGTGCTACGATTGTGGTTGAAGGAACCGGTGATCATGGCTGCGAGTACATGTCCGGTGGCCGTGTTGTTGTTTTGGGATCAACCGGCCGTAATTTCGCAGCTGGAATGTGCGGTGGTATCGCGTACGTGTTGGATATGGCGCAAGACTTTGGCGACAAGGTCAATCGCGGCAATGTAGAATTGTCTCAAGTTGAGGATCCTGTTGAGATTGCATTCTTGAGGGGCTTGGTTGAGGACCATCGCCACTACACCAAATCCAAGGTAGCAGCGCGAATCTTGGAGGATTTCAACCGCATTTTGCCAAGATTCGTCAAGGTATTGCCCCACGACTACAAGAAGGTGTTGGAGAAGGAGAAGCAAAAAGCGTTGGAGGCCAAAAAGAATGAGGTCAACCAATTCATGCGTTCAATCAAGGAAGACCCCGAGGCTGATGTCACGAACGGAGAGGCAGCGAAGATCAAGCAAGGTATTCAGCGGAAACATTCTCACCGGGTCGAGCCCAAGGTCTCGGATGTCGAGGACACCATTCTCAACACCGAGACCGAGAAGCTTGCTATTCAAAAGTTGGACAAGGTCAAGGGATTTATGAAGTACAAGCGCCGCAACGAGAAGTACCGCCCTGCCAAGGATAGACTCAGTGACTGGAACGAAATGACGCTGCGTCTTTCGAAGGACGATTTGAAGCACGAGACTGCCAGATGCATGGACTGTGGTGTTCCATTCTGCACTTCCGACACCGGTTGCCCCATCTCTAACGTGATCCCCAAGTGGAACGAATTAGTGTTTCAGGATCGGTGGTACGATGCGCTCCAGCGTTTGCAAATGACAAACAACTTTCCCGAGTTCACTGGCCGTATTTGTCCTGCTCCATGCAATGGAGCGTGTGTCTTGGGTATCAACAGTGACCCAGTTAATATAAAGCTGGTGGAGTGTGCCATCATTGACCACGGATTCGAGCAAGGATGGATTAAGCCGATTGTCGTTTCTCACAGAACTGGTAAGACAGTCGCGGTGGTCGGATCTGGCCCCGCAGGCTTAGCAGCCGCCGATCAGCTTAATCGTGCTGGCCACCTTGTGACTGTGTATGAGCGCAGTGACCGCCCCGGTGGTTTGATGATGTATGGTATTCCTAATATGAAGCTAGACAAAGGCATTGTCAAACGCCGTACCGACTTATTGGCTGCCGAAGGTATTACGTTCAAATGTGGCGTAAGCGTTGGCCTGGATGTGCTGGCTGCGGAGCTTAGGGCTAATCACGACGCTGTGATTTTCGCTATTGGCTCGACAATTCCTCGAGACTTGCGTATTCCTGGCCGTGAGTTGAGCAACATTGATTTCGCCATGACCTTGTTGGAGAGCAACACCAAGGCATTATTGGAAAGTGACTTGGCGACTATTCGCGAGACTATTGCCGGGAAAAATGTCGTGGTCATTGGAGGCGGTGACACCGGTAATGACTGCCTCGGCACTGCAACCCGCCACGGGGCTAAATCGGTAACCAACTTTGAATTATTACCGAATCCACCTCAGACGCGCCCCCGTGACAACCCATGGCCTCAATGGCCACGTGTGTTCCGCATCGATTACGGACACACTGAAGTGGCCGAGCATTACGGCCAAGACCCGCGTCAATACTCCATTTTGCTGAAGGAGTTCGTGGGTGACGACGAGGGCAACGTGACCGGGATCAAGACGGTGCGTGTTGAATGGAAGCGCGGCACCCTGGGTCTGTGGCAAATGGCAGAAGTGCCTGGGCTGGAAGAGATGTTCGAGGCCGATATTGTTTTGCTTTCCATGGGGTTCGTAGGACCGGAAAGTGACAAATTGGACGTCAAGAAGACGGGCCGTGGCACGATCGCGACCGTGGAACTGAGCCTGTACAAGGTTGGGGCTACCGACAATGTTTTTGCAGCCGGAGATTGTCGCCGTGGCCAGTCATTGGTGGTGTGGGGAATTCAAGAGGGACGCCAGTGTGCCCGCGAGGTCGATGTGTACCTCATGGGAGAGACTAGATTGCCTGGAAACGGCCTGGTTCAGCAGCGCGACTTCAAGTTGTTGGAGGAGTTGGCTGAGAAGGTGCAGGAGATGTAAGTTAGCGATATTAGACGAGATCAGATGTACTCATATTTCTTGATTCAAAGTAGAAGTCAATTGTATATGATTTCGATAGGATAGAGAACACATGTATGATTGCCGTCACGACATGACGTTCTCACATTATTAATACTTTGTAAGCCGTTGATAGGCTTCCTCAGAGAAATGAAGGATAATCCTATGTGCCATGTAACATGACAAGAATTCTGACATAATAGTGTTGAGTGGAAGACCACATTTACAAAACGCTATCACAATAAGCTTGTTATTGTCTCTCTCTTGCTGACGGTGTCCATCAATTGTCGAACTTGGAACTGCAATCTTATCAACAATGTATACGCTGGCAACTGTCACTGCAGAATCTAAGTCAAAAAGGGTTTCGAGTGTGCTTGAATGCATTTACTTCCCAGAAACCTCCGCGGGTGGCCGCACGAGCCTTCAGTGATGGCGTCGTCAATGTCTCTTTGCCTATTCAGTGATTGGCAAGGAATTTGTTGACTATGTCGGAGGCGTTGAGTCTCATGCAGACAACGAACTCTCTCAATGCTTTTCTCAAGCTCTTCTTTTCTAGCTTGAAAGGCGTGTCGCCCCTGGAATTTCGAATGCCATCAACAAAAAATACACAAGTGATTAGACATGGAGTTTGCAGAAAAGGGGCCAGAAAAAGGATACGAATAGAGGCAATTGAATTTGGCTTGTTTCTGCTCAAAAAACAAAACGGTAGTGATTCTGGTCTTGAAGCAGTGCCCCCATTGCCATTTTCGAGGTCAGAATCAACATCAGGCGAACACATGACATCTCAATATCCCAGATGTTCAAACCAATGCAGGTCAAAATACAAGAGCGGAGGCCAATGACACAAAAAGACACAAAATATTTTGGGAAATGACATCACCCCCGTTGACTCACAGTCATTACATGAATCTAACACTTGAAATGTTTTTTCCCGAGGATAAGATCATATCCGGCGAGAAGAGGAATCTCGGCTGAGCATTTCTCATCATCAGGTAGTATCCCGTCAGTACCAGATCAACGTGATGCAACATAAGGGGAGGTAATCACCACGGGAAGAATGGAAAATGAGAATCTGCTTTATCTCTGATCAAGCAAGAGAAATCATCACCGAGCAAACGCCGAGATTCGAGCCATCTCAACATGGTTGAGCAATTCTATTCTAAAAAATATATGACATTTGAGACAAGTTGCCGAGGAACATGGCCAGTAGAGAAATGGTTGAGCCATCGTGCCCGAGATAGGTTAGACACTTTATAGTAAGGTCCAAGCATCTAGTGAATAGAATGGCTTCTTTGAGCGTTTCTTCTAGATACAGATTCCGTCTACAATCATCATCTCTATATCGTTACCTTCTTTGAAATCCCATTCAGATCGATCATCCTTAAACCTGATCGAAGACTACCCCACGATCCGGTGTCCACACGACTTGTTGGGTTGCCAACAAATTCCGCATCTCTGCGAGCAATAAATGGCCAAGAAATCGTTGTCAAGTCGCCATTTTTGACCATCGCAAAATACATTCTCTATAATCACACACCTTTTGAAATGACCCAGTTGGTCAAACTAGCATGGCCCAGTAGTGCGATTCTTGATTTCACCAAGGATTCATTCACCACATATCCGAGTCCCTTTTCGCAGCCATGGCTACTGAATATGTATTACTGGCTGATGCCTTTCGCTACCCCAGCCACAATCGGAGCTGTATACTTCGCCCTGGTACACTTTGCTAATCATGTGGTCAAGCGACGCCAGATCGCCGCTAATGGCGACGTCGACAATTCGTCCAAGTCAGCTCTGAACCGCTTAAAACCAGCCCCTTATGCTATTGCTCGCACCCGATTCTTCAGAGTGTTTGTGTTGTTGCACAACATCTTTTTGTGTGTCTACTCAGTATGGACATTTATTGGATTCACTCTGCTGCTTCGCCGCACCATGGCCGCTTTCGGCGGACAGTACGTTCCACAAGTTTTGAATCTCGGCAAAAGTAACGCGGTGCGCAAGGTTGATTTGTTTTTTCAGACTGTGTGTGATCCCAACCGGGGGGTTTTCTCACGAGTAGCCGAACACTCAGCGTGGCGCAACTTGGAGGTGTATGGGTGGTGGTTTTACATGCTGAAGTTTTATGAAGTCATCGACACAGTAATCATTTTGCTCAAGGGAAAGCCATCACTGCTCCTCCAGAGTTACCATCATACCGGCGCGATGCTTTGTATGTGGGCCGGTATGCGCTTTCATTCACTGCCGATCTGGATCTTTGTTGTATTCAACCTGTTCATTCATGCATGGATGTACTTTTATTATACATTGTGCTGCTTAAAGATCCGAGTTCCAAGAATATGCAAGAGAATATTGACATCGCTCCAGATTTTCCAATTCGTGATCGGCGGGTCCCTTGCCTTGGCCCACTTGTTCATGCAATACATGGATACTTCGTCCACCCAAGCCGGAGATTGGCTCAATTGCGTTAGACTGCCGGCGGACGCTATGAGCCTTATGGTGAATGTGGTATACTTGGCTCCTTTAACCGCCTTATTCGGATCCTTCTACATCGACAGTTACCTCAAGAAGAAGGCGTAGTCTCAGATATATTCCATAACGTTACATTTTACACCCGCATACATTCTGCACATAAGTCTTACCCCACACTTTGGCGGCGTCATAACCAACTCCTGCAGACAATGCCTGTCTAACCACTGTCTACAACACCATGGTTAAGCCGAATGTTAAACACGATGAGACCGGCTCCTCTGAGGCGGACTCTCGTGTGAGGCCTGACTCTTTAGAAGACTCCGCGTATACGGGGCTGTCATCCTCCAATAATCCATTCCTGGACCCGCTCCTCGAAAAGACAGATGGCCCCTTTCTCGACGACAACCGTATACAAAATGTTGTGGCGGACGAGGGATACGCGTTTGATGCTGAGAGTGGCATCGGCAAATATGACCATGTCAATTTCGATGCAAAGGCGTATACTGAGAATTTATCTTTCAAAGGGACTTGTCTTGTTTATTTCACGTCGGCGTTTGTGTCGCTATTCGTGTCCCTCTTTGGATACGAGCAGGGCGTATGCCTGGGGATCTTGACATTCCGTACATTCACGCTGTACTTCGATCATCCGTCTCCCACAATTGTAGGCTTGGTCATTTCTATCTTGGAGATTGGCGCAATGATCTCGTCACTCCTCGTGGCCAGAATCCTGGACACATACGGCCGCAAACGCACCATTCTCTTGGGCACTCTCGTATTTCTGATTGGGGGGATTCTTCAGACTTTTGCTTCAAATTTGATCGTCTTTGGCACCGGGAGAGTAATTTCGGGATTGGGTGTCGGCGTCCTATCAACAATCGTGCCCCTGTATCAATGCGAGATTTCTCCTGGTCATGAGCGAGGTAAATTGGTGTGCGTTGAATTCAGTGGAAATATTGCTGGTTATGCCCTCAGCGTATGGGTAGATTACTTTTGCTATTTCATTCAGTGGTGGGGCGATGCCCCCAAAAACGAATCACTGTTCTTCGCGCATCTTCTGTGGCGGTTGCCGCTCTTCATCCAGGTACTCATTGCGCTTGTGCTATGTGTGGGCGGTCTCTTCATAGTCGAGTCGCCGCGCTGGCTCTTGGACACCGACCGGGACCAACAGGGATTTAATGTTTTGTGTTTGCTTTACGATCTGGACCCGGACGAAACACGGGCACAGCGTGAGTTCCTATTGATTAAAAATTCGATCGTGGCAGCACGTATCTCGTCGCCGCCACGACTTCGCACCTGGAAGCACATGCTTACCGCATACCGTGCTCGCGTTTCTGTGGCGTGTCTGGCACTCGGCTTTGCCCAATTGAATGGTATCAACATCATATCCTACTACGCGCCGGCCGTGTTCGCCGCCGCAGGGTTCAGCGAGTCCAATGCATTGCTAATGACAGCGATAAACGGACTAGTTTACTTGGCAAGCACAATTATCCCCTGGTTCATTGTTGACCGCTGGGGCCGCAAACCAATCTTGGCAACGGGCGCTGTTCTGATGTGTATTTGCTTGACGCTCATTTCTGTCTTTTTGATGCTTGATAAGTCGTATACCATGCTGTGGGTCGCATTCTTGGTCGTCTTATATAACGCGCTGTTTGGATACTCGTGGGGTCCAATCGGGTTTCTCATTCCTCCTGAAGTTCTCCCCCTAGCTATACGATCAAAGGGTGTGTCGCTATCAACGACCACCAACTGGCTAGGCAACTATATCGTTGGCCAAATGACACCCGTGCTCCAAGACTTGGTGGGCTGGCGCACGTACTTGTTTCCAGCATGCTCGTGCTTGATCCTGTTTGTCGTGGTGGCGCTCTTTTATCCAGAGACAAAGGGGTGCGAGTTGGAGGATATTGAGAAGGAATTCGATAACTTTTATCAGTCTCCGTCTTATTGGCACAGGGCGAGACAAGTTTTTGGGAAACAAGTAGACAAGAAAGTGAATTATGAATCTCTTCAAGTCCTGCCAGCCCAAGACATGTTCGATATCGAGTTGGAGCCTGTTAGATGAATACACGATATGAATGAGCTTGAGTCTTGATTCGATACACAAATCAAACGGACATATCAAATCGATAATAACCGTCCCAACTGCATCTCGCCCGTAGAAAGATCCATGCCTGCCATCTGTCTATCGCGCCGGAAGGATGCCAAGAGCTTTGAAAGAGGTGGCGATCTTCCCGCAAAGTCAGACTATACAAGGTGCAGTATTCAATGCTCAATCTCAAATCGAGTATGCGGATGGATCATCTGCAGACCACAACCACAAGCAGACCTAGGACTACATCGTGATGCACTTGAGACCGTATTCAGCGGCCAGTAGTCTCGATTGTTCCGTCAACCCAATGACCATGAATTACGCATCATCTCTCTGCATGACCGAAAGTGTCAGATCAAACCAATCGACTCAGTCTACCTTTTCTCGGGGCCACCTGCTGGATCTGGAAAGCCTGCTGGAATCGAATTATGGATTTGCAACCTTACGGTGGTGTCAAAAATGGAGCCTGGCCACCTTACGTAGGTATCGCTCTCAGAATGATTCAACAATCACATCAGAACAATTCCCTTGGCCGGTCAAGCCATTGATTGCAAAACAGCATTACGTACGATCTCTGCCCAATTTTGTAAACCCAGTGTCACAGGTCTCGAGACAACGCGCGACCACCCACACGACCCGCGCACTGGCCCTTGGCAAAACACAATACAGAGCATCACAAGTCCTGGCCATCAATTCACTTCGGAACTGCCAAGTAACCAGTGAACAGCCGAGTGCGTCTTGCTATGCATTTGTGCGTTGGCAGACGGCTCAGACCGCTTCAACAATCGACACTAAGGAGCGCACGCCGCTCTCTAAAAATGAAACACCAGGACATCGGGCGCCGCGTCGTAACCGCGCAAACTCCCTTTTCATTCGACAATACGCACTCGACTGCCACGCCCGCAACGTCTCATACACGCTCCCGCCGAAGAGTGGAATACAGGCCGACGATAAGTTCTGTAGAGCATACCTGGGGCGACATCGACTACGGCAATTCCATCAGAAGCACAACATATTCCGCATCTCAGAAATGTCGCGCGAAAAGCTTTGCAAATGCTGCGTGCTACCTCCTCGTCAAGATCAACGGCCTGGTCCTTCAATCAATAATAAATGGACCCAGCGCCACAGCTATAACCGAACATATCACGATGACTCGGCTTTTCAAATTTCACATCCTATACTGACCTTTACAAATGGTACAAGAAGAACCCAAACCATACGTCGAGCTGGCATGTTGACGAGCAGTGCTTTCACAAGGGACACCGTTGCTGACGAGGTAGGCTTCGTTTATTAGTATGCGCGGGGTCAGTTGGCTGCGAAAAAGCAGTCCCCCAAATCACATGACCATCCACAAACACTCTACTGACTAATTTACACGTGACCAAATTTCAGTGATGAGAGAGAAAAAATTACCGAATGGTGAAGTGCGGGCTAGCACAGACAGCAAAGATGGCCCCTAAAGGAAAGAAGGTAGCAGCCGCGCCGTTGGCAACTAAGAGCAGCAAGACTGCCTCGTCCAAGAACCCCTTGTTCGAGTCCACTCCCAAGAACTTTGGTATTGGCCAGTCCATCCAGCCCAAGAGAAACCTTGCCAGATTTGTCAGATGGCCCGAGTACGTTAGATTGCAGAGACAAAAGAAGATCTTGTCCCTCAGATTGAAGGTTCCCCCTGCTATCGCCCAGTTCCAGAACACTTTGGACAAGAACACTGCTGCCCAAGCTTTGAAGTTGTTCAACAAGTACCGCCCTGAGACCGCTGCTGAGAAGAAGGAGCGTTTGACCAAGGAGGCCGCTGCTATTGCCGAGGGCAAGAAGGCTCACGACGTCTCCCCCAAGCCCGTTGTTGTCAAGTACGGTCTTAACCACGTTGTCTCCTTGATTGAGAACAAGAAGGCCAAGTTGGTCTTGATCGCCAACGACGTCGACCCTATTGAGCTCGTTGTTTTCCTCCCTGCTCTTTGTAAGAAGATGGGTGTCCCTTACGCTATTGTGAAGGGTAAGGCTAGATTGGGTACGTTAGTTCACAAGAAGACCTCTTCTGTCGCTGCCTTGACCGAGGTTGCCGGCGCCGACGAGTCTGAGCTCGCCAAGTTGGTTTCCACCATCAACGCCAACTTCATTGAGAAGTACGAGGACTCCAGAAGACACTGGGGTGGTGGTATCATGGGTCCCAAGGCCAACGACAAGAGAGCCAAGCAGGCCAAGGAGGCCGCTGCTGCTGCCTCTTCTGGTGCTGCCCCTCAACCCAACGCCGCCGCTTCTGCTTAAATAGTTTAGACGGAACTCGAATCAAATCACTATCATCATACTAATAAGAACCCTCATAGAAAGTCACGTAATGACCAATACACATACTGTGGTGTACGTTCCTCGCACATGTGATTATGGATCAATATAGAGTATCGACTCGACTAGAGACCGTCTTCAGCGCGTGGCTAAAAAATTCGTTTCCAGATTCCAGCGTATCTGGCTGCGAAAAAAAGTATGAATGAATCGCCAATCTTTGCTCGAGGGGAATTCTCAGATGCGGCAATCAAACAGTCTTGGGTTACCCAGCCCGTGAACAATAGACGGCTAGAAAGTTCGATTAAAATAGTGAGAATATTGCAATTTCAAAATCGACACCTGGAGCCAACTGGAAAACAGCTACGTGCCCTGGGCTTGATTGATCAAACATAAATCGATCAAATTATCCAATACAGTGTCTCATTTCACCAAATACAACCGTCTATTGGATATTCTCAATCGCAATCTAAACTCAGCCAGCTGCTGTAGATATATCTATCAGAAGATGAGCTTCATCGCCATGTCATCGAAACGCTTTTTCTCGATCAGATGACAGTTCGAGAGTTTATCCCCATTCTCTACATCAAGAATTTCGATTCGAAGAAGACTTTTCTCTCGACTCATTCGTCGTGATGTACAGTGACGGTGAGTTCTGATCCCTTGCTATATAAATCCTTCGTAAAGTCTGTAACATGTATAATCCATCACACGTGATCTCTGTTACCAGCCAATCATGCAACGGGAAATTACAGGCCTGAAAATCGTTAACTGTTGGTACTCTATAAGCTCGCCAGTCGACATGACTTACATTAGAGATTTGATAGAGGCGGTGATCCCGGCTTCATACGCAGAAGAGGTATGTTATTGGCCATGAATCTTATAAGCAACATACTAACCATTAGGCTATTGCCGTTGAGGCTAGCGACGAATCGTCCACATCCGATGATGTAGAGGTGAACGAAGACGAAGAAGACTCTGATGAAGACGAGGACGACGAAGACGAGGATGAAGATGACGAAGAAGAAAAAGATCCTATGGACGTTATGCGCGAGGAGTGCGCCAACACATCTGCATGCAAGCCCTTCGGACACCATTTCCACGAGTGTGTGGAGAGAGTCACCAAGGAGATGGAAGAGGAAGACTATGCTTCCAAGGAACATAAGGAAGACTGCGTCGAGGAGTTTTTCCATTTGCAGCACTGCATCAATGACTGTGTTGCTCCCAACTTGTTCTACAAGTTGAAGTAATCGATATATGTACATATATTATAAACTATTCTCTTATTCACTACTCCATGAATTAATCCGGCCTTTCCATAATCATAATCAGAGTCACCGCGTAAGAAGGACCAATTGCCAACTAATATACCTAAAATTTCCAATCAAATTAGATCGGTGCAGGCGTGGATTCGAAAGCAAACACTATCGCAAGCACGTTTGGTCAATTCAATAGACGCCCGTTCTTAGCAAAACTCTGGAGCGGATGAAACGAGCCGAAATATCATACTATTGTCTTTTAATTCGTACGTAATCCACTTCCATAGCGGGTCTCAGCAAATAGACCCTTCCTCCCCCCGCACTACCGCTGACAAAGCATCATGTCGACGTGAACAAATCCATGCCGCCATCAATAATCGCACTCAATTGCAACTAATTACACATGTCCACCACCAAGTCCATCATCCCTGAGAGAATCTATATCGGCAATGTCGACTACAAGGCGTCCGAACAGGATATCGCCGACCTTGTTTCGGACTTTGCTGTGACTGAGGTCGTATTGCCTGCCAAGGCAAAGCGCGCCAACGATGACCGCCCGGTGCGCCACCTCGGTTTCGCATTCGTCCAATTTCAGACTGAGGCCGACGCAGACTCCGCGATGGAAAAATTGCACCACTCTGATTTCCGTGGAAGACAAATCTTTATCAAGAAGGCAGTTGCCGAAGCGTCACCCGAGGAAAAGGCCCAACGCGCCGCTCTGCGCAAGGCCGCAAAGGCCAGTGTGCCCAAGAAAAAAGCTGCGCCCAAAGCTAAGCCTGCCCCCAGGGCCCAAGGCCCTCCTTCAACAGACACAGTCTTTGTGACCAATCTCGCTGCGAAAACTACTTTGGATGATTTGCTCGAGTTGTTCAAAGATTGTAACCCGAAATGGGGCCGTATCCCCCAGCGCAGATTGCCCGCACGTATCTACAAAGAGGCCAAGGAAGCCGGCTTACCACGCCCTACCCTGAACAAGGCGTTCGGGTTCGTAGGTTTCGAGACCGAGGCCGATCAGGAGCGCGCCGTGCAGACACTTAACGGTGCCGAGTTTAATGGTAAGCCTATTGGAGTTGAGGCCGCATTGGAACGTCCCGAGAAGGTCGCCAATGATGATGTCGAAGCCGTTGAAGTTGATGAAGTGGACACCATTTAGTATGTATGTATTAACAAAACGGCTGGAGCCCTAACATTGTCTAAAATACACGTGACACTTTTCAAAAATCTCGTGACCAATATTGATGTTAGCAAAAGATTGAAATTTCGGCAACCACGAAAAAGTTTATTAGCACACGCACAAATGGGTAGAGTTATTCGTAACCAGAGAAAGGGTGCTGGCTCCATCTTCACAGCGCACACGCGCTTGAGAAAGGGTGCCGCCAAGTTGCGTACCTTGGATTATGCCGAGCGCCACGGCTACATTCGTGGTATTGTCAAGCAGATCATCCACGACCCCGGTAGAGGTGCTCCCCTCGCCAAGATCGTCTTCCGTGACCCTTACAAGTACAAGATGCGCGAGGAGACTTTCATCGCTAACGAAGGTGTCTACACTGGCCAGTTCGTCTACGCTGGAAAGAAGGCTTCGCTCAATGTTGGTAACATTTTGCCCCTCGGTGCTTGCCCCGAAGGTACTATTGTCTCCAACGTCGAGGAGAAGGCTGGTGACAGAGGTGCTCTTGGTAGAACCTCCGGTAACTACGTTATCATTATCGGACACAACCCTGACGAGAACAAGACCAGAGTTAAGTTGCCTTCTGGTGCCAAGAAGATCATTTCTTCCGACGCTAGAGGTGTCATTGGTGTTGTTGCCGGTGGTGGTAGAATCGACAAACCATTGTTGAAGGCTGGTAGAGCTTTCCACAAGTACAGAGTCAAGAGAAACTCTTGGCCCAAGACCAGAGGTGTGGCCATGAACCCCGTTGATCACCCCCACGGTGGTGGTAACCATCAGCACATTGGTAAGGCCTCTACTATTTCTAGAGGTGCCGTTGCCGGTCAAAAGGCCGGTTTGATTGCCGCCAGAAGAACTGGTTTGTTGCGTGGTACTCAGAAGACTGCTGATTAAGCGTATAGTAATACATGTTATAGTTTCATTTGCGAAAAGTCGTAGAGTAGCTTTCATTTATTACTGTGCTGGAGAGCGATAACCAGCACCAAAAATATCCACTGACATACAGATTGATACGTTAGAGGATGCGAACTGTTGTCCACGATACACCCCAAGATGGGTGGAAACACGTTGCAGCCAACGGTCTCATCTATGTGAGGTATGTACGATCAGACTGTTTGGTGGTGCGCCACACCATCGACAGCATTCTGCTTGTCAATTGTAAAACTAGGCAGTATCACACATCTGATCGTGTGAATTTGACATCACACCACGGAAGGGCCCCGCTTTTGTCGGTATAAATCACCGAGTGTGTTGCAATCCGGAATCTGCCTCCGGCGATAAACACCCGCGTCCTGCAGAGAAACTCGAGTATATACAGGATGGTGGCATCGGCCATCTTAACACTGATACCGTGTGCATTCGCTAGTTTCATTTTCGAACCCATCGATGCCGTGCTCATTCTGGCACTACGATGACATCACCCGATGCGGCCGCGAAGGCCTCGACCTATATGCCCCGCTAGTCATCGGATTGCTATCTATAGGTGCATTGGCGGTGTCCTTCCTCATCGCCAGTAAAAATCACTCTCGGTGGTCGCCAGAGTCAGAACCTTTGTTACCGTCAGATGCGCGCGATGTCTACGGCACGGTTCCAGATGCTTCTACGGCACTCGCACTGCTCAAGGACCGCCATTTTGACTTGGCTGCTTTGCTGGATACGAATATCGACGGTACTCCCCATGGTCGTTCGGTTTTTGTCCCCAAAGATGCGTGGGAAAGGGCCCGAGTCGCCTCGGAATTTGTTCTTGTTTCAGTGCAACTCGTGTTGCTGATTTCCCTCTCCTTGGCGCTGGACTGGCCTCGCGAGATCGCATTCGCAAAGTCCCTCTTTTGGGGCTACGCTTTCGTTCTTGTCACCTCGAGACTAGTGAACATAAATCGCGTTTGGGTCAAGTTACCGGGCCTCTGGATTCACTCAACCACACTATACTTTATGCATTTCATCCCCTCCGTCATTACTTTTAGACTGGCTCTCATTAATCCATCGAATGGTAGCTTCTTCTACTATACGGATTTCCTCTGCACTTTGGCCCTAGTACTCATCGTTGGTACTGCGCGCACAAGCGACTCACCGGGTGTCGTCTATGCTACTAGCGACGGCGTCCGTCCGCTGCCTGAACCCGTCTCATCCATTTTTTCGCTCGCAACGTATTCTTGGATTGATCCCATGGTATGGAAGGCCTTCCGCAGCCCACTTTCCATGCACGACATCTGGGGCTTGCGTCAAGATGATTACGCTCTTCCCATTGTCCAAGGATTCCAGGCTTCAAAGCTGGCCGCCAATTTCTCTGTCAAGTTGTTCTCTCACTTCAAATTCTTATTCGCAATTCAAGCATTCTGGGCAGTTTTGCAATCACTACTCATTTTTGGGCCGTCGGTGTTATTGAAGTACATTCTTGAGTACGTCGATCAACCCTCGTCCCTGTCACGCGCGCTTGCATGGACCTTTGTCATTTTGATGCCTCTCTTCAAAATTTCAGACGCCATTTCGGCAGGGTGTTCACTCTTCTTAGGACGTAGGGTCTGTATCCGCATGCGTGCCATTATCATTGGTCAAGTCTATGCCAAAGCATTACGGCGCAAAATCACCGTCGCTCAAAAAGACGCGGCCGAGGCCACGGACAGTGACGCTTCTGCATCGCCCAAGACTGACAAAACGGAATCAACAACAAAGACGGCAGAGCTCGGTGCCATTATAAACCTCATGTCGATCGATGCTTTCAAAGTCTCTGAAATGTGCGGTTATTTGCATTATTTCGTTAGTGCCGTCTTGCAGATCGCCATTTGTATCGTCCTCTTGTACGCCCTTTTGGGATGGCTGGCGCTCGTGGGTGCCTTATCGATAGTTGCACTCTTGCCTGTGAACTTCAAAATCGCAAAGTGGATTGGCGCCCTCCAAAAAAAAAACTTGGCTGTCACCGATAAGCGTATCCAGATGCTTAACGAGACGATCTCCAGTATTCGTATTATCAAATTTTTTGCATGGGAAACCAAGTTTTACGATAATATCATCAAGGTCAGAGCAGAGGAATTGCACTATTTGAAGTTGCGCATGGTCGCCTGGGCAGTGGGCAGTTTTATGTGGTTCGTCACGCCAACCTTGATTACTCTTTTGCTGTTCTACTGCTACACCATTGTTGAAGGGCGCACATTGACGGCACCTATCGCTTTTACAGCCTTGTCCTTATTCACCCTCTTGCGCGCACCCCTCGATCAATTGCTGGATATGACCGCATTTGTTATCCAATGCAAAGTTTCCCTCGACAGAGTGGGCGAATTTTTGGATGAGGGCGAAACTTCAAAGTATGACCAGCTCGATCACCCGCACGACTCGGCATCTTCGCCTCTCATTGGTTTCGACAATGATGCTTCCTTTGCTTGGGACGCCTCCAGCGAAATCGATTTCAGATTGCGCGACTTGAACGTTTCCTTCCTCCCTGGCAAATTAAACGTCATCATCGGTGGAACCGGTCTGGGAAAAACCTCACTCATGCTCGCTCTTTTGGGTGAAATGGATTTGGTCAGAGGCGCAGTCTACTTGCCGGGAACCATACCACGCGACGATTTGATTGTGGATCCGCATACTGGGTTGACCGAGCTGGTAGCATACTGCGCACAACTGGCTTGGCTTTTGAACGAGACTATCCGCAACAATATCACATTTGGGGCCTTGTTCAACGAGCAAAGATACAAAAAAGTCATTGAGGCTTGTGGATTGACCCGTGACTTGGAGATCTTGCCCGCTGGCGATGCCACCGAGGTTGGAGAAAAGGGAATCACTCTTTCGGGCGGCCAGAAACAGCGTGTATCTATTGCTCGTGCTCTCTATTCGAATTCTCGCCATCTTTTGCTCGATGATTGTCTTTCGGCTGTTGACGCACACACTGCGTCATGGATCTACGAGAACTGCATTTGCGGCCCCTTGATGGAAAGAAGAACTTGCATCTTGGTTTCCCACAATGTCGCGCTCACAGTGCAAAATGCAGAGTTTGTGGTGGTCATGGATTCGGGCAGAATTACCGCTCAAGGATCTCCTGAGGATTTGCTCAAGACAGGGTCTCTTGGAGATGACGACTTGGTTAAGACCCTGGTCATGAACTCTCGTCTGACATCCACCACTGATTTAGCCCAAGTCAAAGCTGACTTGAAAGAGAATGCTGCCGTGATTGATGCGAAATTGAAAAAAATTGCCCAAGCAGATCAGGACGAGGTCGTTAAAACTGACGGTAAGTTGACGGAAGAGGAATCAAAGGCTGAGGGATCCGTTGGCTGGTCTGTTTACGCCAAGTACGCTGAGAATGTTGGTGGCAAATGGGCATGGTTGCTGCTTCTTATGGTGTTTATCGTGTCGCAGGGCATTTATATGTACCAGCTGTGGTGGTTACGCGAGTGGCTGAGCGAGTCTTCCGCAGCCAATGTCTCGTTTTTCGAGCTTGGTCGTGGAACCACGGAATTGCCTTGGCCTTCGTTCAAAGCCGCAGCTGTTACCTCCTGGTCGTCTCTTTCGTCAGCGGCGCTGGCATTGGACGCATACAAGTCTACGCACTCGGCACTTTACTATATCCAGATCTACGCAGCAATTGGTCTCGTTTACGCCCTCAGTGCTTCCTTCAGAGTCTACATCACCTTTTTGATGGGCATCATCGCTGCTAATCGCATTTTCAAACGCGTCTTGAAAACAATTTTGCACGCCAAGTTGCGCTTC
Source organism: [Candida] argentea (assembly GCA_030581555.1). Taxonomy (NCBI): domain Eukaryota; kingdom Fungi; phylum Ascomycota; class Pichiomycetes; order Serinales; family Debaryomycetaceae; species [Candida] argentea. Next base: position 73,535 of record JAKTTQ010000239.1, read on the forward strand.
TTTGACAAAACCCCTCAAGGTCGCATTATGAACAGATTTTCTAAGGATATGGAGGCCGTCGACCAGGAATTGACACCCTTTGCCGAGGTCGTGTTCATTTGCGTGGTCCTGTGCTTGCTGACCTTGATTCTTATCACCGTCATCACCCCGGCCTTTTTGATTTTTGCATTTGCGGTACTGGCCTTATACTACTTTATTGGTGTTCTCTATATCACTCTTTCGCGCGAATTAAAACGATATGAGTCCATCACGAAATCACCCATCCACCAGCACTTCTCAGAGTCGTTGCTGGGAGTGGCCACCATCAGGGCCTATGGCGTGGAGTCAAGATTTATGAAGCAGAACTTGAAGGCCATAGACGATAACAATAGACCATTCTTTTATCTTTGGGTCGATAATCGCTGGCTTTCCTTCCGTACTGATGCTGCTGGTGCTCTTATCATGTTTTTCTCGGGAATGCTTGTACTTGCTTCTGTTGGCAAAATTGATGCCGGTTTGGCAGGCTTATCGCTTTCTTACGCCATATCCTTCTCGGAATCAGCATTGTGGATTGTTCGTTTGGCCTCAAATCTCGAAATGAACATGAACTCGGCCGAGCGGTTGCAGGAGTTTATCGACGTTGAGCCAGAGGCCCCATACGAGATCCCGGAAACCGAACCATCCCCCGATTGGCCATCGAAAGGTGCGATACAAGTGGAAAATGTCTCGTTGAGATATGCGCCTGAACTTCCACGGGTTATCAAGGATATTTCTTTCAACATCGAGTCCAACAACAAGGTGGGAATTGTTGGACGCACTGGTGCTGGGAAATCGACAATCATCACTGCATTTTTCCGCTTCTTGGATCCGGAGAATGGACGCATTCTCATTGATGGTGTCGATATTACCAAAATTGGATTGCGTAATTTGCGCGAGGCCATAACCATCATTCCGCAGGACCCAACGTTGTTCGCAGGCACGATTCGCAGCAACTTGGATCCATTCAATCGCTACGACGATGATCTGATTTTCCGCGCGCTCAAGCGTGTGAATCTCATTGGCGAGGAGGAGTCGGCTGAGGGCACCGCCGAAAACGTCAATAAATTCCTCAATCTCGACTCTAACGTAGCTGAAGGTGGAGGCAATTTGTCGCAAGGAGAACGCCAGCTCGTGTGCTTGAGTAGATCGCTCCTCAAAAATCCCAAGATTATGCTCCTCGATGAAGCCACCAGTTCAATCGACTACAAACTGGACAGCATCATTCAAAGAACTATTCGGGAAGAGTTCAGCAATTCGACCATCGTGACCATTGCTCATCGTTTGCGTACAATTATCGACTATGATAAGATCCTTGTCATGGACGCGGGACGCGTTGTTGAATACGATAACCCTTATGTCTTGATTGCAAACAAGGATTCACTATTCTATAGCATGTGTCTGAATAGCGGAGAGTTGGACACATTGGTGAAGTTAGCGAAGCAGGCCTACGTCAATGGGAAAAATCCAGCGACCAAACAATAGCGATACAATATTATATTCCTTTTCTACAAAAGCAGATAAACTCGATATGATAAATTTAGTAGAGTATCCCATTGAACCAAATCATTCGACGTTTGGTTTCTCGTCAAAATTTTGAACCCATCGAGCGCCGCATCGACGGCTGCCTCTCCGGTTCAACACATCATAAGGCGCCACGTAAAGAGCCTTGAGTAGGCTCGTTTGTTTCAATCGCTAATTTCATGTATGCACCTCGGTTTCCCTATTTCATGATATTAACAAATTATCTTTAGCGCCAACGACACTTGGCTGCGAAAACACTATTCAAATTTCAATTTTCGAAGGCTCAGCGTTGTGAGTGAGATCGGGCCATTTGCAAAGCAATGATAGCTGTATCTTGGTAGCAAATGGAAACGGTCATCTATCATTTTCAAAGACTGTCCGTCGAGCTCGTTCGTCAACGGTGTGGGCCTGGTGGTTGTAGAAGAGAATGTGTGGGTCGTCAACTTGCCAATTCTCCCACTATTTTATCAACTCGTAATAAAAGGTCAAGAAATTCTTTGCTTTTGAGGGTCTCAACAACCAATTGGCGTAATTGAAGGTCGCTCATAGATTCTGGCGATATTTCAATGGGGACTTCACGACGAATTGCAGCTCCGGTATCAAGTTTCTTGCCAGTTTTGCGTGACAGGACATTCATCTTGGCCGCTTTGGTCGGTGTTTCAACTTGTTTCTTTTGCCGTGTTTTTCCTGAAGGAGCTACACGCTCCCTGGTAGATTCTGTTTGTAAGCCCAACAGAATCAGCAGTTGAGGAAAGAGTAACGGCGGTGCAAACGAGCCTTCTCTTTGGTTTTGGTCTTGAGGCAAAATTTGGATATTGTTAAGCAGATTGATCGATCCCGACGCCCCCATAGCATGATGATCCTCCACAGAATAGTCGAGATCCGTAACTTGCCTTGACCGCGGATGAGAGTTTACAGTGGGACGCTGTGATTGCGAGGATGGGTACGGCGAATAGTTACAGTCAAGATTCAAGTTCCATTTGTTTGGGGGGTAAGAGTCTGAGGGAGGGCTCATGGCAGGGAATGCAAATTGGGAATGCTCACTTTGACTGTTTCCATGTGCGTGTGCTTGGCTGGGCAGTTCCCAATGTGGATCGAATGGAAGCGACAACGCTCCTGTAGAAGGTATCTTATGGCCTTGGCCAAAAGTATCTTGGGACCCTAAATTTTCAGGTCTCGGTTGACTGCGATTGCTTTCACTCAGGCGAGGCGGAAACTGTTGGCTCAGGTAAGTTGGAAACTGCTGGCTCAGGTGAGGCGGGAACTGTTGATTCGGGTAAGGAGAAAACTGTTGGCTCAGACATGGTGTGAACTGTTGACCCAGAAATGAAGGAAACAGCAGATTCGAAATGCCCTCAGAGTTATCCTGTAATTTGACAACGATCCCCAAATGTGATTTGAAGAGTTCAAGTAAGGTGGCGTGCTGAACAGTGTCTACGACGGTTACTTGAAATCGTCTGATGAAGGCGCCACGCGAAGACAGTTCCTTGAGGCTTAACGTAGTGTTTCGAGAGACACATGAGAAGCATGAACCGTTTGAAAAAGCAAGATCAAACAGAAGCTTAGAAAATTAGTAACGGTCATAGGAACAGTTGAAGGAAAGTACTTACCAAACAAGATGACTTCCAGTAGACGCAGATATTTGCTCCCTCCAGGTGAGGACGCACCAATAAAGCTAACCCGCTTCTCGATGGATAAGTATGCCATCTACCATCCGAATTACATGTGCTATATTTTTTCAACAGGAAAGTGGTTGCTTTCGTGTTAGTTGTCGTCATTATATGGCCCGTTGCGAGAGACTTTTGAAGAGGGCCTGGCCGTGGCTGCAAAAAAAATCAACTCAAAGCGATCGTTTGTCGTGCGTGTATAGGAACAAAATTAATGTGTACCACTGGTGGTATGAATCGTTTGATAACAACGAGGAATCGAGGTCGTTCTACGTCGTTAGCTTCAATGCCGGGAACACGAGACATCTGGAGCAATTTTTTTTCTCAATTATCTCTAGAAATAATGTGAATATATGTCAAACAAATGTGTTTACTCCTTCGAACAGTCACGGCCGAACAAAGAAACCTTTGTCCAGTCCAATATTACCAAGATCTGGTTACGAATCGAAAGACTCATGTACACATAAGCAGAACGCCACAACAAGAATGTCAAGGTTCCCCCCGACGTCACGTTGGACCAGCCGTTCCACGCCAAGTCTGCAACAGCCCGCTCCGATCCAATGTAAGCCAAGGCACCCTGATGCTGATACTGGAAGGGAGGACTGTGTTCTTGCAAGCGCTTCAATTGCTTGTTGACACGCACAATGTCTACTTCTGGCTCGGAATCAGGGTGTACCAAAAGGTAATGCGCGCGGTCGATCTTGTGCAAGACCTTGAAATGCTTGGCCAACCAGTTACCTTCCTGGAACGCAACCTGGGCAGTTGGCGGGTTCTTGGTGAAAGTACAATCACCCAATGCGAAGATATTGTCGGTGCCATCCACCAACAAATTCTCGTTGATCAACAATCCACGGCGTGCAGTCTTTTGCTCTTCAACCTTTGACATCAAATTGCGTACGATGGGGCGAGGGGCGTTTCCGGTTGCCCAGATCAATAAACCATAGGGAATGGCAAGGTTTATTTCCAGACCATCTGCGCTTTTGCTTGAAGCCTCCACACAGGTGTTGTTGACTCTCATGACGCGGGTGTTGGTTTTGAGATCGATATTAGTCTCGTGGAACACTTCTTGTGCATATTCAATCAATTTAGGGTTGAACGACAGCAAAACGTGGGGCATAGCTTCAATCAAGGTGACTTTGAGTTCGCTGGCAACCTCTGGCATCCACTTGACCAAATCCTGGTCAATGTAATCCTGAAGTTCACCGGCAACCTCAACACCAGTAGGACCGCCACCACAAACGACAATCGACAAGAGACGTTTACGTTCGGGGTCGCCCTTTGGCAAGATATTGGCGGCCTCGATTGCATCCATCAAGCGCGAGCGAATGGCATTAGCATCGCTGACCTCCTTCAAAAAGGTGGAGTGCTCCGCTACGCCGGGGATTCCAAAAGTCGAGGGTTGAGCACCGACTCCAACAACGAGGTAGTCGTAGTTCAAGGAGGTGGTGATCTCCTCAAGAGCTGAGTCGGTGACTGTCAGTTTCAGTGAAGAAGAGTCTTTACCCGAATGGCCAGAGTGAACTGTAGTAGACTGCTTGATAGTAAGGCGGTTGTTGACGGGGTCAATATCGGTGGCCTCGGCCTCCAAGTAAATAACCTCACCTGGGCGAGAGCGAGTGACGGAGCGGACGGGTTCAACGATGGAACGCATATCAATGGTTCCAGTTGGGGCCGAAGGTAACAAGGGAGTAAAGAGGAAGTAGTTGCGGGGTGAAATAACAACAACATTGTACAATGTTGTGTCCAATTGCTTGAGCAAAGGGATGGAGCCCCAGCCAGAGCCTAAAATGACGAGGGTCTTCTTCTTTTGGCCATTGGGGAAATAAGGGACTTGAGGTTGCTGATCAGCAGGATTACTCTCCTGGTGAATCTTGTAGGCGAGAACACCAGTGAAGGATACGATAGCCAAAGCCGAGATACCGGCGGTATAGCGGAAAAATTTGCGCGCAAAGGACGCCTTTTTCACGGGGTGACTCGTAATTATGGGATTTGGACTTGATGCGTTAAGACACCTCGACCCAGCGGCGACATAGCGCTTAGCAGCTAAGTTGCGAAACATACTACCACCGGCGACAATATCTAGAATAAGGAAGTGAGGGGGGGATCGAGATAGCACGCCATTAAATAGTGCGTCGACATTTTTTTCTCGCCGGAGCCTCTCGGAGCCTCGGAGAAAATCCGAGGGAGCAAAAAAAAAGCAACACCGTTTACTTCCGAGGCCGGAACGGTGCGTTATTTTTTTTGAGCAACAGTGACGTTTATCTTGCTTGGACCGAATAGCGTTGAAATGAGTTCCAACGGTCGCCACAACGGCTCATTTGGCAAGGGGCGGGCTTATACCCTGTACGTAACCACAGCTGGTCGCACACTAGAGAACAATGTCTTTGCAGAAGAGACTATCGCTTCAAGTGGACGCAGATCAGATTCATGTCCAATGATAGATTCGGCATGTGACGCCTCTCACGCTCAAAATATTCTTGAGCATTCTCATGTGTAGATTCATGCCATCACCTCTCATCCTCGAAACGCTTCCGGGTATAAACCTGACGGGCTGGAAGCGTTTCAACGCAGGTTTCGAGCGTATATAGATCAGACTAAACCTGACACGCGCTCTTCGTTCCAGCGATTGAGCTTTTCCTGGCGCAAATGAAATCGCTTGCGTGAGTGTCGGAACTCCGAAAGGGTCAGCACCAATATAGAATCGTCGTCTGTGCCGTCTGCCGAAGACGTTTTACACCTTGACGCTATTTCTTGAGACTCGACGTCACTTTGCTCAACAAACTTTTTGAACTTGGCTTTAAGAGCAAATTCCGGGCTGAATGTCAGCAAGAGCTGGTGCTGGGCCACTTGTAAGGCTAGAAAGTCGCGATGCTGAGCCTCGATTTGGCCCACCTGCTCCTTAATTTTTGTGGTGATTATACGATATTCGTCAATAAGTTTGCGCGAAGCCTCGTAATCTTGGGTGGAATTGACCAAACTTTCGTCGATCATGTTCACCGCGGCAACGTAATGAGCACCACTCTGCGCAAGTCCCCTAAGGATTCGGTCATCTTTTGATAGCTCTGCCACTTGTGCATCAGGCAAATCAGATACGTTCGGCGTGAGTAAGTCGCCTAAATCTGTTGCACTGAGAGGCACGACTTGTTTTTTTTGTGTCATTCCGTTGGGCTGGGGTGTATGTAAATGTCTGATTCAAAATTACGTCCTAAAATATCTGCTTTTCAAGGTGTGTCAGGGTTTCGTGCAGGGAGTGAACTGGCGCCGACAAATGTTTATGAAAGAGCGTTGGGAGGGAAAGTAACTCTGCAGACTCCGCTCCTCATTTCACATACACGACTCCTCACGTGTTTACCATCAACGATTATTTCCCTGTAGATCTCGTTACTGCAATCGAGTGCTTTCCATTTCAAACAAATATGTGTAGCCATTCGTTGCACATTCTGCATGGATGAGAGAGGCGTTGGATTACAATGAGAATAGCCGGCCGTCCGTTCGGTTCAATTGACGGCAGCCGCTTTCTACCGGCTTTCCCTCGAACCGCTCTCGTACCCAATCGGCAGCTACTTGCAGTCCCTCGACGAATTCGCTGAGATGGCCAGATTTTTGATTGACAGATAAAATGACAGACATGTTGCTTTGGTCGCTGTTGCTGCACCAAGTATCGTATACACGGTACACTTCGTGGATAGGCGCCACCATGTCTCGTCGGCCGTGGTACATGATCACCGGCACCGGTGGTGCACGCAGGGTGCTTTCGTCCACTGCGAGAGTGTTCATGCGAATGATCTCTCGGACATGCGGATCCCGTATCAAGTCCCATCCTTGCGTGAAAACCCGGTCCAGTCCTTCGAAATAATGAAAGCCGGCAAATCGCTCGATCGTCGTCATCAAGCACAGACTGTTGATGTTCCGCATACGTTGAGCCCAGCCTGGATTCATGCTTGCGTATATGTAATCAGATACGTTTTGTGGGTATTCCTGAATAAGGCCTCGAATTGCATTCGTAATAAGTCCGGAAAGATACGTTCCGTCGACCGCCTCGGCCACGGCAGTGATATTTGGGACAAGACCACCGATCGCAAGTCCAATTACCTTGCCAGTCAAATCGGGCGCATACAGTGGTTGCAACAATGAAGCCCATGTCAGCGCTATTGACCCTCCCAGGTATCCCCACATGACCAGGGCCGCGTCGCTGCGAATGCCAGTGATATTCCCAGATGTGTATGCGGCACGCAAGGAGTCAAGGGTCGTCTTACCCAGTAAGCGGCCAACAGTGAATCCCGACAGGGGGCCTTGATGGTCAGGAACTACCACAAAACTGCCATTTTCCAACATTTGTCGTATGAGTGCGAATTCCGGTTGCAACGTGACGGTATCGCCCAACCTTGCTCCCTGCTGCAACAGGTACGACGGTGCGCATTGTGAGTTTGCCGAGTCCTGCGCGACTTGGTACGACAATATTTGCAGTGTGTTGGCATGGAAAGGCCGGATGACGGTGGTGACGATTGCAATTGGTCGGTCCTGTGCATCTTGCAGTCTCACCAACATCTGCCAAGAGTCCAGTGCGTTGAACGAGCCATAGACTAACCACAACGGGCGCGGAGTCTCGCGGTACCGAAGAATAGTGCCCGGGCTAGTGTTCTCGAACCCTTCGGGTGGCGCATAAAATGGATCGTCATAATTTATCGGGGCGCTGCTCGCCTCGACGCTTGACCTGGCATTAATATTCAAATAGACGCCACTCACTACACGTAGCAACGCAAGCGCTATAAGATGAAATGGTACCAGAGACAGGGCCATGATTTGATTGCACTCTTTGGTGGCCACCGCGGATAAAAGCGGCGGTCCCAACCCTATACATTGACTCTTTCTGGTGCATGTGTTCTTCAAGAAGGTCATCCATCTAGTCGCTATCACAAAACCGTCCTCATCGCACGAGCTTTATTTGTGAAGGAAACTACAGGAATACAGCATACACGCATCATGCAGTACCTTGACGTCAATCAGCGGCAGGCCGCCCCGTGTACAATCTGAAGACACGTGGGGGGGTGATGCTATCAGGGGCAAAGCATTATTCTTACATTTGATTACAATTACATAACTTTTATCAATACATTGAAAAGTGGCCTTCACTCACCCAGGGGATGCGGCTTCAGCTGACGGCTTTGCATTAGGGACTGCTCAATGATCCCTATGGACCCTGTGACTTGCGTTACGTCCAATCCGCAGCATTTTGAAATGAGCTCGACATATTTAGCTAAACGGTTGGTCACTGGCTTACATTTGCCAATAAACTCGGTGTTGGATGTAAGCTGTGAGTTCAGCATGGCGTTAGTCGCAGGATCGGTTTCCAGGCTGATTGTAGATGGCTCTCGTTTCGAAATGGCCGTGGATGATGAAGGTGCCCATGAATAGTTTGCTTGCTTCTCGTACAAGTTGCGTTGAAGCCGTTGTCGTTTCAAAATAGCAGTTTGAAGCTGAACAGCCAACTCAAATGGCGTAGCACCTGGCAGCACGTTTGAGGGTGTTTCTGCGGCATACTTTTCCAAGAGACGCTGCGTGTTGCGCTCGGTGATTCGCCTTATTTTGTGATGCTGTTCGTCCAACTCGTTTTCGTGCTGTAAAACCTGGAAACATAAGTCGTTATTGACGTGATGGATCTCGTCCTGAATCACCGAATCCTGCTCGGCATTGTCAACGACATTGAACGCGCCAGAATCTGCCGATCGCTCGGATTTTTCTTCGCCAAGGAGGTGCTGAAGGTTGAAGAAGCGGAGAATATCGCGCTGCAGCTGTATTTTGACCTCATTGACACTGTGAAGGACTTTATGGAGATTCGTGATGTGCTGGTCCCGCTTAGTGAGGTCCTGCTGAACCAAATAGCCCAACTCGGCAAGCTTCTCGGTAATGGCATTGGCATGGCGTGTGTGCAGAGCAATTGCGTCCTGTGTTTCTTGGCGGTAGCTGTCGTTAGCGGGAGCAGTGTGAGCAGGGGAGACAATATAGGCCGATGTCGACGAGGGGGCTGTTGTTGAAGGTGATGGCACAATACTGGACGCTTCGTTACCCATATCGTCAAGCCTCAATACAAAATTGTGGGACGCCAAGTAATCTTCGACGGTACAGGAGACGGCATTCCGGAGCGTCAAGTCAACATAGTCATGATGATCGATAAATACCTTGACACAAGACTGGAGCATAGTATAGGCGACCAAATGGAAGGCGGTATTGCCGTCTCGGTCTTGAGCATTGATGAATTTGTGGAGATGAGGTTTCGGGAGGGACTCGTTTTTCGGGAGAATAGCCTGTAAAGCGGTTTCAAGGTAGTAGCGTGCGCATTTTTCCCGCGTTGTATTTGCAATATCTGCCGCGGCTATATGGTGAAGGACACTTTTTCCAGCATCATCTAGTGCTAGGATCAGGTCAATGCTAAGCACATGCAAAATCGTTGCAAAATTTCGTAGCAGGAATGAATTCGTGAAGCGGACCATGAACATTAGAGGGGTTTCACCATGCAGATTGCGAACACTTGGATTGACATCAAACACAGACAAGAGGAACTCAATCATAGACGAGTTTGCCATGGAGCAAGCCCAATGAAATACGGTGTTGCCATCGTTATCAATGGGTCTTTCAATGTTGATTTTGTGCAACGGCTTGGGTGGATGGAGGAGTGACGATGGGACAGAATTGGACCGGATGCGGGTATCGTCCAAAAAGTACGTTAGCAAATTATTGAAGTAATCCGCATACGCAGCGTCACCCGTAGACGTGGTCTGGAATTGATCGAGAGTATATGGATCGTGTCGGGTAAAGCTCTCAGGAGGGCAAGCGTCATCTCTGGTGAGTTTATCGAACGATTGATGATGACCAAAAAGCTCGCCACCGCTGATAAGTTCTTGGGATTCGGCATGGTCATCGCGTTTGGGAATATTACCGTTGTGATGCCTCTTGGGAAGAAATCCAGAATGTGCTAGGCCCAATGAATTCCTGGAATCATCGCCATTGTCTTCATCATCATCGTCATCATCGTCATCATCATCGTTATCTGTCGCCAATTGTAGATCCTTTGCATCCAACGGTATTGAATTCGGTAGAAGGGTATCGCGATCTGTGTCCATTCGCGACGCGGGGAAAGAAGCGGATTGAATTGAGGTTGAAAGAATAGGCGCTGTATCTGAGCGCACTAATGGTTGTGAGTCAGTAGAGCGACGAGGCCGGCCGCGCTTTTTCGTAGGTAATGCGTCTGAGGGTAATTTGGGTCGTCGATTGAGGGTTGGGCCAGGGCGTTTTTTTTCACCATTGATTGAGGCCTGACGCTTAGCGACATTGAGGGCGGATGCATGAGAGTGTTTGGGTGCTGGAGGGGGGGTCTGGGAGCGTCCTTCAACGTACGAAAACTCAAAGATGGGTTTGAGGGAATCGTAAACGTCGAATTCCTTAGCAAGATCTGCGCCCAAATCAAGAGGAACGTATGTGCCCTGGTACTTTCCATATCCGCCTTGGACTTTTTCGTGAATACCTGATTGGACATCTTTCTCCAATATTCGGGTTCGCTTAGCCTTTGGGAATTTCGCGATTTTGAGAATGTGGGTCGCGTTTATCCACGAATCAGATTTGCGACGCATTATAGGACCCTCCGCAGTGACGAACTCAAAAACGGGGACATTTGAATATGTCGCAGAGTACACCTGAGTGCTGCTCATGGCGGCAGAGACAGGGGGCGGTAGTGTGGAATTCAGCGCTGTCTTTAGAAAGGAATTGGACGGAACGGTGTTTTTCTGAAAAGCAGGGTGGATAATCATAATAATGCGGTCCGGGTGTTTGGATGGGGTATGGTAGCAGTGTCTCTTGGAGAGGAGATGATACGTGACGTGAGGCAGATCACAGGGTATTGAGGGCTGTGAAATGTTGGGACTGCAACCCGGAAATAGTGAGAGCGCAGGAATAACTGTGGTTAAATCACAAGTTCGACGGATCAAAATTGAATCAATAAATTACCTGGGTGTTGAGCCAGAACTCTTCAAATCCGAGGACCCTTTCTGAATTGAGATTGCTTTTTCTGACTTGTAACTTGTATTCAATGCTTGTCGAGCTATGTAGTGTCTAAATTTCCATTAACGCAAGTCCAGGAAGATTAGAAAGCGAGAGGGGATTTTCCAGATTTAAATATGTAAACAGTAATGTATTATCTAGACGGGATTGAAGCGTAAGCGTAGGATTTCGAAATTTTATCTGTCAACAAGATACGACTGACTAAGAGTTTGTGGGTCGAGCATAAAGAATCTGGCTTCAAGAATCTGTATGAGGCTTCGAAGATCGAGCAGGACCTCAATAGCCACCTCAAGAACCAAGAATATATACTCGATGCCATGACTTGACTGTTATTCGATACCATGTAGATAGTTCTTGAGATCTAGGGTACTGAGTGAAGCGGCTTTGCGCTTCTCGGTACGATTGTTGACCATCCTCACAGACACTCTCCGAGCCCGGGACTGTTGAGTTTTCTACGCCTTAATCCATGCTATTCACTTGTTACCACTACAAATTGCTACTGTACACTTCCAATTACAGACCGATCCTATCGAGCAAAGACCACACACAAAAGCCGGTATGCGAATGCAACCACGAGGGCCACAAGAGCAAAAACCATAAATCCTAAGTATAGCCCGAGGGTTCCTGAGAAGTCATGGCGGGCCCCAGGGGTAGGTGAAGTGGTTAAGGGGATGGTACCGATAGCTTTGGCGGCTGCCTGACAAATAGCGCGTCTTTTGACGATACAATTCTCGAAGGGTGATATCACTTGCTGTAATAAGTTGTGCCCGATAATGCCTCGGGTGTAATATGAGAGTGTGAACTCAAGGAGATTACAATGCTGATTTAGGCGGTAGTTGTACGCCACAAGATCAGTTTTCAAACGGTCGATCTCTACGAGGTGGGATGGCAGCTTGAGTCCAGTGGCCGTCGAGTCTAGGGGTCGAGAAAAGAGGTCACGTAGTACTGGCATGATTGCCGAAATCTTGAGGATGACTTCTTCCGCTCGTTTATTGGAAAGCATCTTGAGATTCTCGAATTGCTCAAAGAAGAGATTCACGGACTTTATTGTGGAATGGGCCGCTTTGAACTGGGTTTCACAGACCGACGTCGTTGCCAAGGCCATTCTGCGAGCACGAGAATCGTACTGGAACGAAATAAACGCGTCCCTTTTGCTGGACAGACCTAGTTCTGGCTTGCCTAATACCAGGTTGAGGTCGTCTTCTAACAGCGAAAGTTGGCTTCTGACTCGAGACGTAAGTGCAGTGACATCGTCATGGTCGAGAATTTTCAGTAGAAGCATGACATGCATTTCTGTGATGTCACATTGAAGATGGGTGGCCCGTTTGCAATTGATCAAAACACTCCATACCACATAATTGATCCGACCAGAGAGATCGGAAGTAATATCAGGCATGAACCGTTGCCATCAGTTGTGACCACCACATATTTTTTTTCCCCCCGTGTATCATTTCAGAAATTGTAAAATAGATTTGTTGGAGAATGCGTACTCACCGACAATGGGAGTATTCAACCTATTTTCAAAGCGCACGGGGTTTGATCCCGACTTATTCGAAAAAGAACTCGCAGCGCTTACCGAGCAGATCGGGGCAGTCCAGCTGCAGATCACGGCTTTGACCCGTTCCGCTCGCGGATATCGCTGGTCCTTGCTCCAATTTAGTGTGGCGCTGTACATTGCTGCCCTCACCTGGTTCTATAGTCTGTCGCCTGGTCGTCAATCAAAGAACGGCTCGGCGCTTTTCTCGTTTGCGTCGCTGCTTAACCTGACTCAATGGCTCGTTATTGGGGCATTTCCAATTCTAACCTTGGTGTTGTCCTTCTTGATGGGTCGCGCTTTCGACATGCTTATCCGGAAGCGCAGAACGACCTTGGCTGCGCTCAAGAAAAAGCACCATGCCAAGATCGATGAATTGAAAGAAATCACCAATTTTAACAAAACCAGCAGGCTCTTGCTGAAATTTGATGATGATCAGGCCGTACAGAAGAACCCGAAACAGCAGCTGGGGGCTAGTCAACAGAACCAGCTGCAGCAACACATGAAACAGCGAGTCAATGGCCAAATTCCGGAATTTCAGAATTTATCCCCCAAACAACAAGAGGAAATCAAGAAACTCAATCTAAGTTTTGTAAATGGCCAGAACCCCAGCCTCACCTCGGCATCGGTCCTTCGAGGAAACACATCAGGCTCCGCACAGAAATCCTCTGCTCCAATCGCATCTCCATCCTCGAAAGAACTCCCTCACTCGAAAACTTTCCAGGATCGAATATTAGATCTCTTGATAGGGTCTAATGGAAGCGAGGCGGTGGAAGATCGATACGCACTCATATGTAACATGTGCTTCACCCATAATGGACTAGCTCCTCCCAACACACTGGACCCCTCAACAGTAAAATATGTGTGTCGTAAATGCGGACATATGAATGGAGAAAAGTTGTGGGAGCAAATGAAGTCAGCCAAAGGGAAGGAAAGTTTAGTTGACGAAAAGCATTCTAACAGTCGTGCAGAACATGAGAGCAGTGCGATTGAAACACCGGCCAAGGATATTGATGACGAGGGGACCGCACGCAAACCCAAATCTTCATAAAGCCTTTGAAATCTCGAGAGATTTTTCAAGTAATCAAGAGCAAGGTATAGTCGGACAAGAATCCAAAACCAGCCGAACATCATAATTGAGGCAATCCACACCACTCCCTCTCTTAAGCAGTACATATGAAGATATAGATTTAGCATCGCTCATAAGTCATGGTCGTGATGACTTTGAAAGTCTATTATAACTACAACAAACTATGAGGGGCTGAAACACAAGCAGTCGAATATCACGGAACCAAGGTAAACACTGAACGGTCAATCTAGAGTCAGTAGGTATAACTCCACCAAAGGCGGGACCAAAGCGCGAGAGAATTGTGATTCCGCCAACAACTGCCCGGGAGATTTTTGCAGCACTGAAACATTTTTGCAGCACTGAAGCATTTTTGCAGCACTGAAACATTTGTGCAGCACTGGAGCAAATTTTGCAGCACTGGAGCAGTGAAGGCTGCAAAAAGTCAGGACCATATCCGGTTCTGAGATGCCCTAAGATCACAAAGTGAGCAGGGCCGGGTACTGATAGGTAGGCGCACTCGTACGGGACTTGGTCTATGGTATAGGATGAAATAATCTGATCATTTACCTTGACTTCGAAGGCGCACCGGAAGAAAGCTTATCGATTGCAACAGTCCCTGAAAGACGAGCTGGCAAGGAAAATGGAAGGCATCGTGCAAGTACGAAATGACCGTCTACCAGTATGCTCCTTTGCGTTGTCATATGAGGAGGGGTTGTTATTCGTTTGATTCTCATCAAAATATGACATTTATATTAACGAATCTACAAGTTCATGATAGTGTTGATCAAGTCGCCCTTGTTAGCTCTCAATGCCTTGGCGGCCTTGGCTCTGGAGATCTGGGTCTGCTCAACAACAACGTCAATATCGCGGGGGTCTAATCCGGACTCATCAACCTCTCCGTCGTCTTCCTCCTCGACCTCAGCGATTTCGCCACTGCTAGCGAGAGAAGCGGCCTGCAAGTCACGGGTGATAGCCTCGGGAGACTTGTCGTCAATGCTGGCAACACCCTCGGCTTCGGCGCTGGCGGCCTGGGCAGCGTCCTGCTGGGCCTGAGCCTCGGCAATACGCTGGTTCATGTCCTCGACCTTGGCTTCTCCAAAGACAACATAAGTGCCAGCAGGAGAACGGTAGACGTCAGGAAGGTCAATGGCGTAAATATAGTTTCCACGCTGCTTGAAAGTGACTCTGGTGATGCCCTTGATCTGCTTCAAGTTCAACTTCTTGATGATATCTCTGGCCTTCTTCTCGTTCTTGGAGATGACATTGACCTCAGCGCCTTGGGGAATTTCTTCAATAGACATGGTTGCTTGGTTGGTTGATTAGTGAAATCGCAACGTATGTTACGGTGGAGCGAGCTGAAATTTTTCACACTGTCGCCGACACGGCACGAGAAACGGTTAATACACGCCAGAAACACGTGCTCTGGTCAACCCCAAGCGGGTCTCGCTCGTGGGTTGGGTAAGGCTTCCAGATGAAATGTGAAATATCGCAAAGATTTGATTCAGGATAAGAGGTAGCACTTCCACCCAGATTTTCTGAAGTCACTAAGTCCTGAAGTCCACCAGAGACCAACATGTTCTTTAAACCATAGCTCACAACAAATGTTGGTTCTCATGCAAGACGGTGACTCGGCGCTACCAATTTTCGAAGCGTGGCTTGCGATAGGCACATATTTTGCTAATATCGCCTCCAAATCAGGTAAATGCTCACTTGCATACGAGTGCTTGTCCAAGTGATCTGTTAACTGATATTTTTCCAAAATTAATATCATTTCAGACTTGAATTCTGTTTGGCAAGAGAGAATCCCGGAGCCGTGTGATCTTCTTCAAGTGCTTCTTGCAGACGCCAAGGACTCACATTCCAACGCCACGGGTATTTTGATCCCGCTCGGCTTGCGATGATTTCCTCACCACGAAATGATCGGAACTCTATCATAAGTGTCCATACCAATGTCACACAAGAATCGTCAGCTACTTCTCCAGCTAACACACCTCTGGTAACTTCATTGGTAACGGCTCGCTCTCGGAGGTCTCCTCTGCTTGAAGCCCACCACCAGTCACAACCAGACACTTCTATTGAAGTCGATAAGGCCACACACCTGAGCTCGCTGCTATCCACGGAACCTGCCAAGGAGTACACCATCACTGATTTGGAAAATGCGCGGCCGCCAACATTCAAGGCTCGCATGCAGCGATTCTTCTTTGTACATGGTCTCGCCGATCGACCGGACTTTATGCAAAGGATATACCAGCAAATCCCCCGCAAAGTCTTTGTCAACTGTCCATTGCCCTCAGAAATGAAAGATGAGGCCCTGGGCGAATGCATAATAAAGTACCCTGCTAATAAAATCAGAACAACAAAGTATACGCCGCTCTCCTTTTTCCCCAAGAACTTGACGTTTCAATTTACTAACGCCGCAAACACCTACTTTTTGCTTTTAGTGATTTTGGGCGCTTTCCAGATTTTTGGAGTTGACCTGCCTGGAATGGCTGCGGTCCCGTTGATCGTGATTGTATGCATCACAGCGGCAAAGGATGCGTTCGAAGATTATAGCCGCAAGCGTCTGGATTCGGAATTGAACAACTCACCGATCCACATGCTTGTGGGAATAGATAATGAGAACGTTGAAAAAGATGCCGTCAGCACTTGGCGCCGATTCAAAAAGGCCTGCTCCCATTCATTGGACGCCGCTGGATCCAACATCGCACGTGCGGCTATACGCACTTTTGGCAGTAGACGACGCAAACAAGAATTGGCAATCTGGGAGGCTCAAAGACAAGATTTATCGTTGCGTCGGGTCTCAACTGTCCACTCGCAGCGCTCTGCCGGACAAGCCGACGTTCTGTCGGTGCCAATGTCCCCTAGCGAAAGAATGTCTAGTTCTCTGAGACATTATCACCGGTTTTGCCCCCAGTCGATATTAAATCCAGAGTTGCAGCTGAAACACGTCCCTCATAGCTCAAAATTTAAGAATAGGCGCTGGAAGGATATCGTGGTCGGCGATATCGTTAGAGTGCGCAACGATGAGGAAGTGCCTGCCGATATGGTGATTCTCGCCACTTCTGACCAGGATGACCACTGCTATATTGAAACGAAAAATTTGGACGGAGAGACCAATCTCAAGACTAAAACGCCAATCGAGGCAGGTGTGACCGCCTCTCTCCGCAGCTCGTCCGACTTTGCCAATACAAAGTTCTGGGTAGAGTGTGATGCGCCCAACTCAAACTTGTACGCATTCCGCGGACTCCTCCATTATGAAAAGTATAACGAGGACGGAAAGCTCGAGAATCTGGACGAGAAGGAGGTCATTAACAACGACAACGTTTTATTGCGTGGATGTATGCTCCGTAACACAAAATGGGCAGTGGGCTTGATCATCTACACAGGAGAAGAGACCAAAATCATGCTTAACTCAGGAATCACTCCCACAAAGCGATCGCGCATCTCTCAAGAACTCAATCTTTCGGTCTTTATCAATTTTGCCTTGCTTTTTGTGCTTTGCTTCGTATCGGGGTTGGTCAATGGCCTTTTTTATCGAAACTCTGAAAACTCTCGAGTCTTCTTCGAATTTGCGCCGTACGCTCCAACTGCTGCGGCCAACGGTGTGGTGGCGTTCTTCGTCGCCTTAATCATTTATCAATCCTTGGTCCCCATCTCCCTTTATATCTCGGTGGAGATTATCAAAACATTACAGGCGTTTTTCATCTTCTCTGACATCAAAATGTACTATGCAAAGTTGGACTTTCCGTGTACGCCAAAGGCATGGAATATATCGGACGATTTGGGCCAGATTGAATACATATTCAGCGACAAGACTGGGACTTTGACCCAGAACGTTATGGAGTTTAAGAAGTGTACAATTGTTGGAAAATCTTATGGGTTGGCTTATACCGAGGCTCAACAAGGCATGGATATGCGGGACGGTATCGATGTTGTAAAGGAACTGAGCAAATGGAAATTGCGCATCGAAAAGGATCGTGAAGCCATGTTAAGCGCATTACAGCTGCATGCCAAGAATTCTAAGTTTCGGGAACTGAACTTGACGTTTGTCTCGAGCGAATTTGTCAACGACATGGAGTCCAATAGCGCCCAGCTGCGCGCAAATTATGAGTTCATGATGGCATTGGCATTGTGCCATACCGTGGTCACCGAGACAAACCCCGATGATGCGGAATTGCGTGACTTTAAGGCAGAGTCTCCCGATGAGGCAGCATTGGTCGCAGCGGCACGAGACTTGGGTTTTGTGTTCAAAGACCGCGCTCGGAAACTGTTGATGATCGATGTATATGGCAAAGCCGAGGAGTTTGAAATGCTCGATGTTATTCTGTTCACGTCTCAGCGTAAATGCATGTCTTGCATTATCCGTGATCCTAATGGCGGCATATTGGTAATCTCCAAAGGCGCGGACAATGTTATATTTCAGAAATTGGATCCCAATAAAAACTCCGATGAGGTTATCAAAAGGACAGCTTTGCATTTGGAACAATACGCCAAAGAAGGGTTGCGTACCTTATGTATTGCCCAGCGCAAAATCACCGAAGCTCAATATGACGATTGGCGCAAACGTTATAAGAAAGCCGCAACCAGCATTACCGCCAGCACCGATTCACTCTTGGAATCGTTGAACGAAGAGATGGAAAGTGACTTGATCCTTTTGGGCGGAACCGCCATCGAGGATAGGCTCCAGGATGGTGTTCCAGTTTCCATCTCTACCTTGGGTAGAGCAGGTGTCAAGATGTGGGTGTTGACAGGAGACAGGATCGAAACGGCGATCAATATTGGCTTTTCTTGTAACATGTTGAACAATCACATGAAGCTTTTGGTAGTGAGACCGCCGGATAATAATCTAAAGGACTTTGAACATGTGGACAGTCTCATCACAAAGTACTTGCAGGATGAATTTGGTATGCTTACAAATGGCGCAGATGCGGAATCGGTCGACAAATTGATTGCCGCGGCGCGCGAGGACCACCTGGCACCTTCACCCGAATACGGTGTGGTAATTGATGGTGCCGCGCTCGCACTCGTGTTCGAGGACGATTCTAAAGACGCCAACGTCAAGCTCAAGGAGAAGTTTTTGCTCTTGGGAAAACAATGCAAGTCAGTTATTTGTTGTCGTGTATCTCCTTCACAAAAGGCGGAGGTGGTGAAGCTCGTCAAAAATGGACTTGGAGTTATGACGCTAGCCATTGGCGATGGTGCTAATGATGTGGCGATGATTCAGGCCGCTAACGTCGGCGTTGGTATTGCAGGCGAAGAGGGTCGACAAGCGGTGATGTCTTCGGACTATGCCTTGGGCCAATTCCGGTTTCTCTCGCGTCTTTTATTAGTTCATGGTCGCTGGTCATATAAACGATTGGCTGAAATGGTCCCTTGTTTCTTTTACAAAAATGTGGTGTTCACGTTAACATGTTTTTGGTACGGGATCTACACTAATTTCGATGGATCTTACCTCTACGAGTACACCTACTTGATGTTTTACAACTTGGCATTTACCTCACTTACGGTGATCTTCTTGGCAGTGCTTGACCAGGATGTCTCCGATACGGTCTCCATGCTTGTACCACAATTGTATCGAAGTGGTATTCTTGGACTCGAATGGTCGCAATATAAGTTTGTGTGGTACATGCTCGATGGTGTGTATCAGTCTGTGATTGCATTCTACTTTCCATACTTGATATACTACAAGGGATTCTTAAGTATGCAGGGATTGCCATCGGATCATCGATTCTGGATGGGTGTTGTGTGCTGCATTGTATGTGTATCTGCATGCAACATTTACATTTTGTTACAGCAATACCGCTGGGATTGGCTCTCGTTGGTGATATATGCTCTTCTGATTCTAGTTGTCTTTTTTTGGACAGGGGTGTGGAGTGCCGCGGTTCGGGTCGGCCAGTTCTACAAAGCCGCGCCGCAGATCTTCGGGTCTACGTCCATTTGGGCGTGTATGATTATGGCTATCGTCGTGTGCTTATTACCGAGGTTCACGTACGATTTTTTGAAACGCAACTTCAAACCCCGCGACATTGACATTATTCGGGAACGTGCTCGAAATGGAGCCTATTCAAAGTATCCTGATGGATACGATCCCACGGATCCGGAGGATGTTGAACGCCACCAGCTTTTGGAGCGTATTCTCGAAAAGGATCCAAAATTGTTGAAAAAGTTTGAATCAGACAATGAAAGTCAAGCAGATGAAAAGGCTGATTCCTCACCAACAAAGAACCCATTGAAACTTACTATCGGCAGCATCAAACGCCTGGTTTCTCATCGTCATCTCCACAAACATGGGCTGAAATTCACAATCAACGAACAATTCAAAAAGCCGATTGGCCTTGATGAGCTTCGTGCGGAAATGGCGCAATGTGGCGAGTTTGGAGGCTCTGCTGCAGATTCTTTGAGAAGGATAAGCACGTCACACGAATTGCCAGGTTTGACCCAAGCAGATACTCTTCTCTCATATCACACCAGGAAGAGCGTGTGTGAGCATCCAGAGTCTTTGATGCCCAATCAGAGTGCATGATGTGCACCTTGCTCAATCTATAGAATTATTTATTATCGAAAAGTCCCAGTTGAATAGTTGTTGTAGCCTTGTTCAAGTACCCAATACAGTTTTTGAGACCAATTCCTCCACAAAGACCTCACAACGGTAATCGGTCATATAAACGAATCGGGCACATGGGCAGCCATCGCACGAAGCCCAGACCTCCGGCAGTTTGACTCTTTGTAAAGGAGTCAATCCTTGATTTGCAGCCTCTCGATAGTGTTGATTTCACGTGATACGAATTTGTACATGTAAAATCGTGTTTAGCTGAAAGGTGGAGCTATTTAAACAGAAGTCTATGTTCACGTTTTCGTTGCTCACACCGAGCCCCGATGACTATAACTTCAAAACATCATTGTTGTCATTTGATGGCGATACAAATGTTTTGGCCGATCCTTCATGGTGTGGCTCTAGTGATATCGGTTCACTCCAATTCATGGAGCTGCATTTGAAGAGATGTCTGGCGATCCTTTTATCACACCCAACCCCGGAGTTCATCAGTGGGTTCATATTGCTTTGCATCAATTTCCCTCATCTCATGGCTACCATACCGACCTATTCAACTTTGCCGGTCAATCAATTAGGTCGAATTTCAACCGTTGAATACTTTAGAGCCCACGGCATTTTGGGCCCTTTACTGTCGGCGATCACAGAACTAGATGATATTGATGAGTGGTTCGATAAAATCACTATTCTCAAATACTTGCAGTCAACATCCCTTTTGGAAAATTCCCTACATTTGATACCCCATAACGCAGGACATACGCTAGGCGGAACGTTCTGGGTGGTGACGAAGCGGTTGGAGAGAATTATCTATGCTCCAGCGTGGAATCATTCGAAGGACTCTTTCCTTAACAGTGCGGCATTCTTATCTGGGTCAAGCGGAAGCGCATCTAGTCAGTTGTTACGTCCCACGGCTCTCATCACCAGCTCTAACATGGGATCGACCATGCCGCATAAGAAACGAACAGAGAAGTTTCTTCAATTGGTTGACGCAACTTTGGCAAACGGTGGTGCTGCAGTTCTTCCCACTTCAATAACCGGGCGCTTCCTAGAGCTATTCCGTTTGGTAGATGAGCACTTGCAAGGCGCGCCCATACCCGTGTACTTTATCTCATACTCTGGTACAAAAGTGCTCAGCTATGCGTCCAATTTGCTCGATTGGATGTCTCCAACTTTGGTCAAGGAGTGGGAAGAAGCTTCAATTGATCCTGGCTCGAGAGGGCTGTCACAGAATCTTCCCTTCGATCCATCGAAAGTTGACCTTTTGACAGATCCCGATGAATTGATTCAGTTGAGCGGACCCAAAATTGTGTTCTGCTCTGGAAACGACATGGACAGCGGCGATTTATCGAGCCAAGTTTTCCGCTCTCTATGCCGCGACGAGAAAACAACGGTGATCTTGACGGAAAAGTCTCTTTTTGGTGCTGCGAGTACCGTCGGCTCAGTACTATATCAAGAATGGTACGAGCTCGCCAAGAAGAAGACTGGAAAGACGCCCGAGGACGGAATAGCGGTTCCATTGGAAAGAACCCTCAAGTTTAATGGGTGGGCCCACACAGTGCCACTACAGGGGCAAGACTTGATAGAGTTTAACGAGAAATTCAGTACTCGGCGCAAGGAGAGGATGCTCGCCAAAGTGAAAGATAAGCAAACTCAAAACCTTTTGAACGCAGATCCTATCGGAGCAGAAGATAGCTCTGATGATGACGAAGACGAGGACGAAGACGATAACGATGGATCAGCTGGTGCCAAGAGAAGCAGCGGGCCCGAGTCCCAAATGGCGGCTGGATCGACGAACATTGTATCGGCGGCGTCGACGGGATCACACACGATAGATGACCTTTCTGCACACGAGGCTTTTGTCACTGATAGAATTAAGCGCGCCATGGACAAGGATCTCCCTCTAGATTTGAAGATCACATTCAAGCTCAAGCCGCGCCAGGCCATGTTTCCGTTCTCCGCGGCAACACACAAGGCAAAGTTCGATGATTACGGGGAGGTTATTGATATCAAGCAGTTTGAAAAGGCTGATGAGACTAATAACAGTGCAATCATTCTTGAAGGAAAACGCAAGTTCGAACAAAGTGAACGACGACGGTGGGGCAGTACGGGCGAATTCAACAAACAGCAGCTGCAAGTCGAGTCAGCACAAGATGATAGTAAATCAGGGAAAAGAGGTCACAACAAAAAGTTCGCAAAGAGTCAAGCCGATCGATTGACACCACAAGAGATGACAAACAATCAGCTTTTACAAAAGTATCTTGAAACCCTCAACAACCCACAAAAAAGAATCAAGGCTGATGCACTGGAATCGGAGGTCCGCGTCAGGTGTGGGCTTTCTTTTGTCGATTTGTCGGGACTTGTTGATTTGCGCTCATTGAGCATAATCGTGCAAGCTATCAAGCCATATAATCTTCTTTTGTTGCCTGATTTCACGGCGTTCGCTGATGACATGGATGGAGCGGAACAAGTAAGCGCTCACTTCAGACAGCAGCAAGAAGAATCCAAGCGTGAAGAGAACAAGAAACTGTTGATGAATTCTGCTCGTTATTTATCGTTGGCAAGCATACGCAGCGGGTTGTCGAACTTGGTATCGCCATACGGAGCAAGCAGTAAGATGAAGATAATCGAGGTTAAAGCTGATGTGCCGATAAAAATCGGAAACGAGAGTGATGCTGGTAGCATTGGGTTGAGCAATTTCGAAGTCAAGCTCGATGATGAAATTCTCGAAAACTTGGACTGGCAAGAAATCGATGGAAGTTATAGGGTCGCCCAGGTGTATGGTGAGCTTGAGCTCACAAAAACGAACGGAAATCTCAAGAGACCTCGGCAAGTCTCGGACTATATCAACTCCAATACTCAATTCACATTGAAGAGGGTCCGATTGGAAGACATTGCGAACTCTCCCAACAACGCCATGACCCCTCTGGCCGTACCCACTGCTCACAGTGTGGAACAGAGCGCCCCTCGCTTGGCAATCGGCAATGTCAGTCTTCCAGAATTAAAGAAAAAGCTCGCGAACCTCAACTTAAATGCCGAATTCAAAGGAGAAGGAATCTTGGTGGTCAACGACAGAATTGCAATCAAAAAAGTCGCCTACAGCTCCGTGGAAGGGGATGGCACTGGTGATATTGTCATAGAGGGATCAGGGGGACCACTCTATTATCAGGTCAAGGATTGTATCAAGGGCATGTTGGCATACGTGTAGATGATAGTCGTGTATTTATCAAAACTTTACCAAAGCAGGAACCAATGAAATCAGACCAAAAGATTCTCCACTAGACCGCTTGAAACGAGCATTCTGAGCATGCAGCCATATTCACGATCCGGGGGAACCCGAAAATGCTACTATGAATTCCAGACACTTGCTGCATGCGCCACTGCTGCCGACACAACATCCAAAAAACAATGTCAGCCCATGTTTGATGATTATTTCGAGTGTCTTCATGGATTCAAAGAGCGCGAGAAGGTCCGTTTGATGTCGCAGCAGTTGCAAGACAATGCTGACAACAAGAATGGCGGCGCTACTGCTGCCGATTTGTTCAAGGCATCTGGGACTATCTATGAGAACTTGAATTTGGTCGAGAAGTGAGATGGCTCAAAGAGCATTCAACTAGCACCTTTACTTTAGGCGACGGATCATGTAAATTAGAGTATAGTCGCTGCTCATATAGCTTCAATCGACGGAAGAACTCCGACTTTCAATAATTATTCCTCGTAGTGCCCACGAGCCTCAATCCGTGTGCCTTTTATGATATGAGATCGTTACACTTCAGGTATGAGACCGACGAAAAGCTGAGATCGTTTTGTGAGAGTCAAAAATCGAGAGAAAACACAAGCTGTCCTGATCGGCCTCATTTGAGATCGGGGGAGTCGGCGTGAACAATCCGTGCGGCAACCATGAGCTGTAAAAGTGAGTTCAACAATGATCATCGAATGCGGTTTCCCGGAAAAATCTTGAGATGAATTCAAAGCGCCAGAAGAAATGGATCAAGTGACGCCTATGCTGGCTCCGTTACATCCCAATGTCATGATCGGAAAGTAAAGGAGATTGGATCAATTACATGGTCTAGTTCTCATGTTGTTTTACCCAGCTACGCGAGACCAGAGCCGCCTTTATGGCCAAGTTGGTAAGGCACCTCACTAGTAATGAGGAGATCGTCAGTTCAAATCTGGCTGAAGGCATTTTTTTAACTCGTTGGTTTTTTTGATACCAACTTATTCAATGCAACTGAGCTGACTTGATACCAATTCCATCAACGTTGAAGCGTCGAATGAATAGCGAACCAATTAAGAACATAACTAGCGAGCAAATACTTGGCGATGCTGCTTTGTCTCATGTCAGTAAATTCGAAAGACCTCAACAATCGATTCAGGATTTGGATGAGCTTGTTTCATATCAAGTTACCAAGCGCAGGGAATTTGAGCAACAACTAAATAAGAATCGGCTCAATTTCGGACAATGGCTTCGATACGCAAAATGGGAGGTGGATCAAAACGTTGACTTCGAACGAGCTCGATCCATATATGAAAGAGCGCTTGATGTCAATGTGGAACACGTACCGTTTTGGGTGCAATACATTCAGTTCGAACTTCTACATAAGAATGTCAATCATGCACGCAATCTCCTTGATCGTGCGACCACTATCTTGCCCAGGGTAGGCAAGCTCTGGTTTCTATATGTTCGAACGGAAGAGGGGTTGAAGAATTATGAGGCTGTTCGCAACATTTTCGAGAGATGGATGCAATGGCATCCAGATCTGCTGGCTTGGGAGGCATATTTGAGCTTCGAGGTTAGATATAATGAGCTAGGCAATGCACGAAAGATCTTTGATCGGTTTGTTGTAGAATTCCCAAATGCCAAAAGCTGGTTGAAATATCTTGACTTTGAGTTGAGAAATCTTAGTGTGGGCACAGACACGTCTCAGACGAACCCACAGCGAGTGCGACAAGTATTTGAAATGGCTGCTGATATGTCAATTGCGAGCAGAAATATTCTGAGCGATTCTGAATTTCCAATGCTCATCAAGCGATGGGCAAATTGGGAAGCATCGCAGAAGGAAAGCGCACGAGCGAGGCTGATTTATGCGATGCTTTTGGATAAAGAAAGTGCCATGCCACTCACTCAAGAGCAACGTCTTGCCATAAAAAATTATCATATCGAATTCAACAAGTTGCATGGCGATAAAGACGGAGTCGCGGGTGCGATTTCTGCCAAACGAGCGGCACAATATGAAGAGCAGCTCAGGCAAAATCCTCGAGACTACGATGTGTGGTGGGCACTCTTGAACTTATATGAGAGCATCAACGAGGCTCACATCTCAGAAACATTCAAGCTGGCGATGCTGGCTGCGCCTTTGGAGCTGCACAAGTCGAGCAATTGGAAAAAGTTTGTTATGATTGGGATTCGATTCGCCTTATGGCTCGAGTACAATGAACTCAACATCAACGGGGCTCGCGATACGTGGAAGTCTCTTCAAGAAGTTATCGTCGGGCCCTCCCTCAGTTTTGCAAAGATATGGATCGGGCTGGCTGAATTCGAGATCCGTAATAATCATGAGGGCGAAGATGGGTTAAAAGCAGCGCGCAGATCCTTGGGTCGTGGAATTGGAATCAGCTCTTCAAAAAGCCCTAACGCCAAGATATTCAGGTTCTATACACAGCTTGAGACCAGATTGGGAGAATGGAATCGGGTCCGCAAACTATACGAGCGCTGGATTGAATTGAGCCTCACGGCGACAGACACTACGCAGAAAGGTCCCAGCGCAATCGCTCTCCTTCTTGAGTGGATATCCCTCGAAAAAGGGTTGGGCGAAAGCGAAAGGTGTATTGCATTGTATGAACTTGGGCTACAATTATACAAAGTTGAACAGCTCACCGCGAAGCTCGAGCCGTTTTCCAAGCTCAGTGAGTCCTATGTCGATTTCTACATCACGGACATGGCCTATTCCGAGGCTCGAGAAGTGCACCTTGCCTTGACCGAGCAAATTGGTAGTCCTGAAGTATGGATATCGTATGCGATGTTCGAGTCGTCGATTCCATCCGAAAATCAGCTCCGGCGCTTTCATGCAAGCGAGGCCAATGAGACAGAATTTGAGTTTGAAATTGAGGAAGAGCATCGCCGGGAAAGCAGGAAGGTGTTTGAAAAGGCGCTTTTCCACTTCAATGCGACGGATGCCCCGCAAGAACATAAATTACAAGTCCTTGAAAGCTGGAAAGCCTACGAGGCGGCCAATGGAGACCAAGATGCTCAAGAGTATGTTAATAAGAAGTTCCCGGTATTGGTAAGGAAACGCAAGACTATAGAAGGAGTTGAGCAGGAGTACTTGGAATACGAATTCCCCAAGGATCCCGTCGAGAAAACGACGAGCGCGCCTGGATTGAGCAAATTCTTGGCCAACGCAAAGAAATGGGCACTAGAGAATAATACATCGTAGAACCCGTTGAATACATATCGAGCTGGGCTAGAGAGATCTATCGCGGCTATCATAATTTTTTCGGTTTGCCAGTCTAGCAGCCACCTCT
Source organism: [Candida] argentea (assembly GCA_030581555.1). Taxonomy (NCBI): domain Eukaryota; kingdom Fungi; phylum Ascomycota; class Pichiomycetes; order Serinales; family Debaryomycetaceae; species [Candida] argentea. Next base: position 100,471 of record JAKTTQ010000239.1, read on the forward strand.
TAAAGTCAAAACCAAATGGAGAGAAGCACCGGCGGCAATGCCAGATTCCTGGATGGTTTTATCATCGTCCAACTGAGATCCGTTGAAAATGAGGCGTTGCTGTAATGGCGGGATGCCCTCCTTCTCCTCCATCATTTCCTTGATACGCATAATCTTATCTGACGATTCCACATCGATCTGGATATCTCTACCGGTCAAAGTCTTGACACGCACTTGCATTGTAGAGGTATGGTGAGGTCAAATCCCTGGTTAGCGAAAAAAAAAAACATGTGAGTTTCAATGGCGAGATTTCTTGCCCGTAGCGAAGAAGGCCTTCCACAGAGAAGAATGCTTCCGACTCCCGTAGTCCCGTTTTTCCCAGATGATAAGGTGTATGAACCTAGTGAAGACAGTTATCTTTTGATGGACTCTTTGGAGGCAGACTCCCAGTTCTTACAGGGACGGTTTGGTTCACGGGTTCCGTTGATATTAGAAATAGGCACTGGATCGGGAATCGTAGTGACATTTCTCCAGCGACTGATTCTTCCCGGAGCAATATGTATCGCATCCGATGTCAATCGCCATGCATGCCGGACAGTGCTCAATACTGCGAGTGCCAATGAAACTATACATAGCGGAGGACTCTCGCCACGAGACGCCATAGATACGTGCCAGATGGCCTTAACGAGTGGGGTTCGGAAGGGAGAAATAGACGTGCTCCTTTTCAACCCTCCATATGTCCCTGCTGAAGATGTACCGATAATACCAGCTAGCGAAGAAGATCCGACATGGCTTGACCTCGCATTACTAGGAGGAGAAGATGGGATGGGGGTAACACAAGTGGTGTTGGATAGTCTACATGAAATTTTGGAGCCTACTAGGGGAGTGGCCTATATATTGTTCTGTGCGAGGAACAAACCAGACCAGATTGCCGAGAAAATGAGACAACGAGGATGGGCAGTGGAAACAGTCCTAGGGAGGAGAGCAGGCTGGGAAGTCTTGACGGTGTTGAAGTTCACTCGGCATGGACTCGTTGTATAGAGCTGTCGTTCAAGCTTTGCAGTATAATAGATTTTTTCGCGGACGCACAACACTTTTTCTATAAATCAATCCTTTACTATGGACCCTACAGCTGAAGTCAGAGGAAGGCAGGCCATGGGAGTTGTAGTATCTGACAATTCCCAGTCGTCTGGACGTCCCACGAAATGGGCTGGCTCTTCGTCGAGGAGTCGCGTTTTCGACAAGTCCACCTTTGATACCATCATCACGGGGCATCTTACGCTAGAACAATTGGAAGCTTATCAGCAGCAGTTCCGTATTGCAGAGATTACGAGTCTTATGAATGAATCTGTATCCCGTCGACGTCCCATATCTAGTCTTTTGCCCTCTGGTGAAATTGATAAAAATCCAAATTTCAAGCGTGATGCCTCTCCTCCTCCCACGTATGATAAAGCGGGTGTGAGGACTAATACACGAGATGTGCGAATCAATGATCAGCTTGAGAAGGAAAGGGGCTTTCACATAGAAGTCGCCGCAAAGAGTATCAAGAACTTTGTGCCGCCTTTAGGATATCGCAAGCAGACAAAGACCATGGAGAAGCTTTTCATCCCCGTCAAAGATTACCCTGACATCAATTTCGTGGGCCTATTGCTTGGTCCCAGAGGCAAGACTCTAAGACTGATCCAAGAGCAGTCTGGCGCGAAATTGGCAATCCGAGGCAAAGGTTCTGTCAAGGAAGGTAAATCGATGCCGAGTTATCCCGATGAGGACCGTGGCGCCTCGGGCCCAGCATCGTTCCTCAATCCCAATTTGAATTCAAACCAAGACGATTTGCATGTTGTCATAACTGCGGAGTTTCTGTCGGCGATTGCTAAAGCCATTCAACTCACAAACGAGATCATTGAAAAAGCCATTTCGTCGCCGGAGGGACAGAATAACTTGAAGCGCGACCAATTGAGAGAGTTGGCTGTTTTGAACGGAACACTCCGTGAATCGAGACCTTTCGATGCAAATGGTGAACAGCGACAAGGAGGTCGCGGCGGTGATTTCACTGATATTGTGTGTAACCAATGTGGAAAGGTTGGGCATTTTGCACGAGATTGTTTGATGCGTGGACAAGGCTCGGGAGTCGCAACAGGAACAAACGCAGCTCCGTTACCGCCCAGAGGACACGAAAAGCGAGCGAAAGATGATAGCGTTGATACTCATGGATCACACGAAAAGCGAGATGCTGGTGATGGTATTGACATGCCTCCTTGGAAGATGAGAAAGGAAGAAGTGGCTCAACCTCCTTGGCAAGCACCTCAGACGGGATATCTCCAATCTGGTCCACCTCCAGCAACGTATTTGCCGCCCGGATATGCGGCGCCATTAGCCGCTCCACCTCCCGGTCAATTCAATTTACAGGGACAAACCCAAACATATTTACCCCCCACATATGGATTCGTGGCGCCTCCTCCGCCAGGATTGAACGCGCCTCCGTCACATATTCATGGTGCAGCGGTACCTCCTCCTTCATACGTACAGCCCCCTCCACCTTCGGGCTTGCAGTCTCCTCACCCTTATCCTCCATCAACGGTCTCTCGTGCGCCTCCTCCCCCACCAGGTATGAACGCGCCTCCACAAGAGACTTCGAACGCCCCGCCCCCTCCAAGCACGCTCGCTCCTCCTCCCAGCTTGAATGCTCCTTCTCACCTGCCTCCAACCGTTCCCGCTCCTCCCCCACCAACTTCAGGTGCTCCTCCCTCGCCAAGCTTTAATGCTCCTCCATTACCCCCAAGCACAATTGCGCCCCCACCTCCTCCTCCAAACACGAACGCACCTCCGCCTCCCCCAACTTCAAATGCTCTTTCTCCTGCGAAAGCACAAGCACGCCCCCCACCCAACTATTGATCCCTTCAGCACAAATTCAAATCTGGAATTGTATGCAGCCTTTGGAGTTGTGGATTGCATATACCCCCTCAAGTTAGAATATCCGCAGTTTGACATTGACAATTTTGGTGGTGTGAATTTGGAGATGGCACGGCAATTTCATGGTAAGTTCGTACAATACTGGGGGACGATTGAGCAGGATCGATCCTATCTGGGGTGTGCTCGAGTCAATTTGATAAAAGCAACCCCCATCCTTCTAGTCAACTCCCCAAAATTGTGGCGAAGAATAGGTAATTCAGGCCTTTGTCTGTCGCATGCCCATCGATCTATATGATAAGCAGAACTCCAAAAATGTCGTCGAATCGATTCCGGAGTAATTCATGCAAGTGCGAAGGCGGACCCTTCCGAAGGAGAGAGTACATTCTTAGTGGTAGCGATACGACTAGACAAACTCATGATTCGCAAGTCCAGAGGTCGCTGGTGAGACGATTGCCTAGGAGTCGGTGCAAGTGATGCCATAGATCAACGGTTCGTCGGTGCTAAATAGGGCTTCAGGGTGGATAACGTAACATCAAAACGAGCTCTTCTCCTTGACAAAGCTTGACGAATCGGCTGCTATACTTAAGCTTCGAGATGTGTAATTCCACTTGACGAGGAAAACTTGGCGACGCCTTTTCTGGATGTCCCTTTTCTGACCATCTAGTTGATTTTGGCTCATAGTCAAAAGCCAATATTCGCCTCCTCAGAGATCAAAACTGTAGACACAAAGTCGGTAAGCTTCCATATCTAATACAAGTTCACGATCTCAGTTGAAGAGAAATTACTTACGGCAAATTATAAGATTCTTAGTCTACAGTTTATGAAATACTTGACGCTCATCCCATCAACACCAGAACTTATAGATGCGATGATAGAATGGCAAAGACGCAACGTATGCCCTTTCCTCGGCGAGTTCCTGTCTCAAAAGCTCAATATCGAGTTCTCGGCGGCCCGTATCGATATCCATATCCTTAGCTCTGATGAACCATTGCCAGTTTCGCGTATAAATCTTGTGTCCCACGTAAAGCAACAAGATGACCACAGCACTCAAATATTTTGAAAAGAAGGCGTATGCGCTTGGTTTCTTGCCTATCGGGAATACAGCGAGCCAGAACTCCGATATCAAGCACAAGATTATGAGCACGAGTCCGTACAACGCCCCGTATATTCCAACAAGCGACTTGTGGGCGAGCTCATCAGTGGTGCGTCCACGAACTGATAAGGCGCGTCTGAAACGCAAGTGTGCCAAATTGATCGATCCCCACACAAAGAAGGCAGATAACCCGGAAAGCGCCAAGAGCCATTTGAAGACCTCTGCTTCTTTCGGCAGTGCCGCCACAAAACACAAGAGCCCCACGAGAAACTGAAGGGCAATGGCAACTATAGGACGGCCGGTTCGATCAATGTATCCCAAGATTTTGGGGGCTTGACCCGAGGCCGCAATAGCAGCAAGGGTTCTCAGCGACGCAAAGACTGAAGAATTGGCCACGGACAATACTGAGATCATCACCACCACGTTCATCACTGAGGGCAAGCCCTTGATACCTCCATTTCTAATCGCAAGCACGAATGGAGAGGCTTGTAGATCTACCGATGAAGCCCCCAACAATCTTTTATCGTTGTAGGGGACGAGGAGGCCCACCAATGTCAATGAGATGAGGTAGAAGAGAGTAATCCGCCAGAACACCTGTTTGGTGGCCTTAGTCAAGGATTTGCGAGGGTTTGCCGATTCTGCCGCCGCTAATCCAAACAATTCAGTGCCGCTGAAGGCAAATGCCGCCGATACAAAGACCGAACACACACCTTTGAACCCATTGGCAAAGGCACCGGGATCATGCCAATATTTGCCTCCCACGAACCCGCCAAGGGGCCCGCCGCCTGCAACAAGAACCACACCCAAAATAATGAACCCTATCACTGCCAAGATCTTCACTAGTGAAAAGATGAATTCAGCCTCACCGTATCCACGGACTCCCAAAAGATTGATAACAACAATTAAAGTGTAGAAGATTGCCACAAACGCAGCCGGGTTAACCAGCCGCACACTTGACCAGTTTTTGATCGTCAAAGATGCAGCGACCAACTCCAAGGGAAGAGTCGCAAGCCAACTCATTCCGTAATTCCAAGCCATTGCGAACCCCCAAGATGGATCAATAAA